>CM027085.1:16561386-16766552 GCA_015343265.1 Pao palembangensis | reverse complement strand
TTTTTTTTTTTTTACCCAGGTAAACACATTTCTGGTAATTAAAGTTTCTGGAAATGTTGAGGGATAGGGGGCTCATGCTCTGTGAGTCTGATTATGTTTACCAGAAAGTGGGTGGATATTTACATCTGCCGGGCTGTGTACAGGCTACAGTTAACACAGAAAATCGTCTGGAGCGACTGGAAGGCCGGTCTACTGGCCCGCAAACCCAGGAGGAGGGTCTTTTCACGGCAAAAAACCAAGCAAAAGCAATGCAGATTCCCAATTCATGTGCCCGCTCCGCTAACTGTCCGCTCAAGAAGGCGGGGGCCCGGCTGGGCGTGGCAGGGAGCCGCCACTTCCTGGGTTGATGGCTGGGGTTCTTACCCGAGGGATCATTGCGTCCTTGTCCATCTGTAGAGACAAGCAGAGATGTCGGGTCCAGAAACGCCACAGGAACGTTCAGTAACACGTGCACTTGCCTTCGTCAGGCCCTTTGCTATCAGGGCAATTTCAGTGGGCTGGTAGACACAACCGCGCACCTGACCGTTGTACGCTCCGTATGGGGAGACTGGTTTTATTGGAACTGGTGAAGAAAAGAGATCTGCTGTGATGCTGATACCTGTTATTTAGAAGAAATGGTCGAGCGACATGCTAACATGGGACTCTTTTATGCTTCTGTCGAGGTTAAGGTATGGTGGCCATGACGACCAAATCATGGGTTTAAGAAAACACATGCAGAGGATAAAACTCAAGAAAACACGTGCAAATCGCGAACGCCTAACAACCAGTATCGGACTGGACCTACATGTTTTGCAGAATTGTTTTTCTGCTTTCACGTAAATTGCTGCGCTAGTTGTCGGTCTGTACCTGTCGGAAGTTCATCCATAGAGAAGGCTCGATTCTCGACGCACGCGTTCTGGTGCGCTGCCTCAGCTTCCTTTCGGACGCTGTCGTAAACCAGGCTTCTGGGGGGATAAACGTGTTCAAGGTCCTGCAGCTCCTCCTGGTCTGGGTCCTCCTTGGTCAGCAGGCAGATTTCTGGGATGGTGTAGAAGAAGAGGAAGACCCAGGCATTGGTCACCACCGCCACAGCCAGGGTAGGGTCATCCCAACTCGGATTCCCCACTACCCGGTTCCCGTGGGCGTACATGAGAATCCAGGCGATCCAGATCACCATGGTGGAGATCCCCGTCGTCAGGATGAATGCTGCATCTTGATGCCACTGCTTGTGCATCAGAGCTGGGAAGGGCATTAGCACCGCAGCCAGCAACAGAACCATGACGTAGATGAGAGACAGGACAAAGTCCAGGTTGGCAGTGCTGCAGGAAAAGTCAGGGACGGCCAGGCTGCCCGCTGGGCTCCTGTAAAGGGTGATGATCAGCCACTCGGTGTTGATGATGACCTCCACCAGCCAGACAGCCAGAGCGCCCAGGCAGAGCATCCAGCTCCTGGGCCGCTGGTCGTGGCGCCGCAGCAGGAGCAGCCACAGCCCGTGCATCATCAGGCACGCTAAGCAGCCTGCAAACAGTACTCCAAAGAGGAACTGTCGTGCAGCACAGCTAGCTGTGTAGCGACCCACAATGAAGGCAAAAGTCAGTCCAAAGAGTCCGAGGGTGAAGATGAGAACCCCCACCTGGAGGACCGCCATGGCCTTCCGCTTCTGGTCTGTCACAAACGGTAACGAGGCCACGAGGATGATGACGAGAACGAAGGAGGTCACCACACCGGCTGCAGCGATGACCTCGGCCACGATGCCCCACACTGTCGCCAGGTCACACAGATTGTAATAGAGCGAACTCACAGCGGGACCACATCCTTCCGGAGCACCGGTCATGGCGTCAGTGCAGCCTGTTTGACACCCTGCAACAAAACTAGCGTTTTTTTTTTGTTTTTTTTAAGGCAGTCATTTACAATAACAAGCATGTAGGAACCATCTGATTTGCATCCCAGATGTGATAACAAGCCTGGACAAGGAAGATGGACACGGTGTGCTACATTATCTGATTTACATGAATTTTGTAACATTTTCAAATGTTTTCAAAATAACGCTGAAAGGACATGTAAGGTTTCCGATGGTCATTATCTGCACAGCGAGGAGGTCCAGCAGACAAACCAGTCCCAGCTTGATGTGTTGGTCCCTGGTGAGAACCAACCAAAGAACCGTACGGATCGAGATGGCATCTAAATTTCTCAGAGTGGACCGGTGAAGTGAATGTTGTCTATTCAAACTTGAATGAAATGGCTCACTTTTGTCTCATTAGATTATTATTTTTATAATTTATTTTATATATTATATTTTCTAATTATTTCAGCATCTTAAAAACAATCCCTGTAGTTTTGACAAGTCCAATTGTTTTCCTTTAATCTCGTCCGCTGCGTCGTTGCTTTACGCACAAGCAACAATAAAGCGCCACATTACATAAAGACATGGATGGATGAATAGTGGTAGTTGTTGTACCTGGATAGTTGTCGTAGCTGACGAGGATCAACTTCAGACACACACAAAAAAAAGTCCTTCTCCAAAGCTTTTCCTTTTGTTTTTGGGCGCCTCAGGTCTTCTTCATCTTCATCATCAAACTCACCTCCGGATCTTTTATTTGACCATCGATTCTCCTCTCTGCGGCTGCTGTGACTCTGCTGCAGCTTTGCATATTCTCACAGATTAGCTATATCCAGCCTACTTATTTGTTTCGGGCAGCTTACGCGCAAACAAAGGGGCCACTCATCTCTCAAGTGACACATTTCCACCGGAGCTCCGCAGAGAGCTCCTGCTGCACGATGCGATCCCGCTGATGATTAATGATCAAGGGATTTTCTGATCCTGGTGATTAGATCAGTGAAGGTGACAAAAACATTTCTTTTAAATTCTTATATTAAAAAAAAAAACAATCACCTCTACTTAAGTTAAAGTAAGTAAATACCTGATATTAAAGCCCCTTTCTGTTACTTTTACTTGCAAATTATGCAACACAGTAAAACAAAAATATCAAATCCAGGTTAGTGGCAAGTCTTAAGGTGCAGCCATATTCAAATAAATCAGTGTTTCAAGGTATAGATACAGGTGATAGATACTCAAACAAGTGAAACAAAATCACAGATGAGAAAAATTAAATTCTCACAGCAATAAACTAAGAAAACCGACTGTATGACAGACTGTGTCAAATGGGAGGAAAGGAAAATAAATGAGAAACTAAAGGGTTTTTCTGCAGGTTGAGCCTCTGCAGCCAGTTTGGAGAGCCACCTGGTGGAAACCAGTGAGACTCCTGTGTTATATAATCAGCTTGCACAAGGAAATCTCTGATTGAGCCAATGTTTTCAGCAACCATTTAACAGCCATTTGATTGGCAGGAACTTTTATCAGTGCACCCACCTTTTATCACCTCAAAGGCCATTTTGGGCCAAAGGACAGTGGGAGGTGTTGATAAATACTCGTTTACTGAGAAGTTTTCCATCACCGCCATTACTTTGTGAAATACTCAGCTGAGAAGCAAAAGAACATGCCGAGCTGAATCCATTAGCGCTTTAGTCCCGCAGGCGTGTTTGAGATACAGCAGACAAATGATAAATGGCTCCAGCATTTGGCTGGAGGGCAGCGGCACAGAGCCCGTCTCTGCATATTTACAGATCAATTACTTTCATTTTTGATAAACGGCTGCAACACATGAAATCTGCAGGTTCTGGATGCCTGGCGCATCTCTTCTGGGTCCGGTACATCGCCGAGGTCATCGGGGACACTTTGTTGAGGAGAATTCAGATAGTAAACAGTTAATACAGTCTGATGGGACGCGTCAGTCATTTAATGGATTACGTCCAGAGCAGTGCACTGTGTCAATGTGCCCATTTGCATCATGGTCCCACATGTGTGCGTTTCCTTCACTGGAGCTGGTTTAAAAAGAAACCGCCGTGACCTCAGTGAAGGTGGCACTGAGCAGGTTTTGTGCATGTGCTGCTTTTTTTTTTTTTTTTAATGTGTGTGTGTGTGTTCCACCTACAGGAAGTCAGATGGATCAAGGGTCAGATCGAGGGTCCTGTCATCGTTGTGGCAGCGGGCTTCGTTAGAGCTCCTCACGGCTCTCCTCCAGGAACCTGTCAGGTTATTCATAGCCGTAGCCCCAGATGCTTCACCGCAGCATCCCAAAACCCCAGGAGGGATGCCTCCCTCCATCCCTGGGTCGTGGTCAGAGTCTGGGGCTGTGTCTGTAACACATTTGTCACATGCGCATGCTGGCAAAAATATCATGAATTTGGATAATGGCCTGGTCCATCATTTCATAGAAGGAATAAAATCCATACTGGGAGCTCGTCGGTTTTTTGGGAACATTTTACCGGGGATCTGTGTATCGATTGACCCAGCCCTGGCTGACGAATCGATGCTCACTGAGGGTTAAATTAAAATGCACTATAAACACATAAACATCTCCATGAGCCCCAAGGTCAGAACCAGAAGCTGTGTGTGTCTGCAGATTTGCATAAAAAGCTCTTTTATGATGTGACAGTTGGGCCCAAATTGGGTTATTACAGCATTTGATTATCATGCGCTACCGGCAGGGAGCATTAGCAGCCGAAAACTGCGGGCCTTCATTAAGTTTGCGATGGAAAACCCGTCCCCGCAATAAAACCAATTTCTCTGCCAAAATACCCCCCCTCCCCCTCCCGTTTGTCGGTGATGTGACAGCTGAGCCCCGATTGGCAGTTGATTTTGGAAGAGTTCACCTGAAACTGATGGGCAAGCCAATGAAACCCCTCCTCCATTAGCGGGATTAACGTGACCCTAGAGCGGTAATTGCTCCCACCTGAAAAGCAAAGTGGATTATGAAATTTGACTGACTGCAGTCGGTCACACACATTAGAATTGCAATTACTTTCACCAGATGGTCTCACTGGACACTTGCTGCAGTTGACTAATTATACGATTGTACTTACGTTGTTAAAGACCAAAATGTTCAGAAATTCACTAATATTGATTGTTGGCGTTGTTCCGTCTCTTGTGACTTTCAACATTAAATAAAAACAACAAAATCGTTACGCCCTGGCCTGGCCCCCTGCCATCGATCAATGCCATGTAGCATCCAAACGGGAGAAATTCAAAATCAAAGCTGTCACTATAGCAACGCCCCTGCCAGATTCCACCAATCAGCAGAGCCCGTGGGGTTGCGAGTGAGGCCGGCGTCCCACATAAAGAGTGCAGGACAGGGAGCCGGGGCGGCACACACAGGGCAAAGCACCTTTCCACGCGCACGGAGGCGAGGCAGAGCAAGAAGAAGAAGAAGAAGAAGAGGGGAACAGAGTGAGGAAGAGAGGGGGGAACAGGACAACAGGGAAGAGGCAGGGAGTAACTGAGAGGAAATGGTGCGCTCTTCTGAACAAGGGAGCCCTGGCTGGGTCTGTGTGGGCACTCTGCTCCTCTTACTCCACTGTGTCTCAGTCAGAGGAGGTAAGACAGCATCACTTGGTTTGCTTTTAACTCTCCACATCACTCTCAAATTGAGTATTTCATCTGGAAAAACTACATTAGTGTTTTTAGCTTTTTTCCCCCTCTGTATTTCATTTAAATGATTGTTTCATCATCACCCACACTGTCGCTGTGGATAGTAGGGTGCAGCGTGAATGTGTGACTCGTGCTCAGCCTCAGGGGATGGATATTCATCCATTCCCCTCGCCCTGTCACCATCTATCTGTCTGCTACCCGCCGAGAAAGTCCATTTGCCACCTGGCTGCTTGCCAGCAGTCCTGCAGAGGAGAAAACAACTGACTTTTTTTCTGACTGATTTTTTTCTGAACGCTAAAAAAAGGCACACTCTCGGGCCATCAGATAACATCTCATCTCAAGGGTTGATGCAAGCTAGGGCGGGAGTTAGCACGAAGGTTCTGTGTTTGAGACTGCGCCGGGAGTTTGTGTGTTCTCCCAGAGCCTGGGTGGTTCTCTGTGATGCTTCATCTACCGGTCCTCGGTGTTCCTCCATCTCACCTGTAGACCGCTGCAGTAGACTCCAGTCAGATCCTATTGAAAAGAAGAGAAAGTGATGCTTTTTTCATAATTTTATAAGGCAAAAATGTATGAGGCAAATACATATTTGCCTAAAATCAATCTTTTGATTCTAATGTGAACAGTTGGCTCATGGTGCCAGGAGAAAAAGGGTATTTAAAACCAGGTGTGCTCAATTGTGATGCATTCATGAGAGTGACATGTGCCCCCACCCACCTCTGAGTTGAGTCTTGTTAAACCTTTGGTAACACACTGGTGGCTGCAGTGGAGCTGAAGGGAACCGCGAGCCGGCCGGTTTTTTATGTGGCGTTTTCTTGTATGTGACACACAAGCAGCCCCACAGAAGGAAGCTCGAGTACAAAGATGCTGATTCAGCCACTCCACGTTTGGAAGGGGGCACAAGCCCGGCCCCTTCCAGACTCATCAGATGTGGTTTCGTCACAGAGTTCAGGAGTGCATTTCCTGCTGAGTCAAAAATTCTCACACCTAACTTCTGCCTGCATTCAAAAATGAATTATAGTGTGTTTGTTCCACTCCTCCGTTATCCCCGCAGCAGCCCTGAAGCAGGACCTGGTACTGGACGCCGGGGCCACGGTGCTGAACCACTCCATGAACCTGGTGCAGCGTATGGAGAGCCTGCTGGCCATGGGGAACGGCAGCGACGTCACTCTGCGTGTGCAGACCGTCAACACGGACGAGGTGAAGGTGATCCAGGCCCACAGCCTGGTCCTCACCATGCAGAGCGACGTGTTCGAGGAGCTGCTGCTGACGCGCAACAACAGCGCCATGGTGTTGAGGGAAACAGCAGACTGTGCGGCAGTCTTTGACAAGTTCATCAGGTACAGATGGCTTCTCCAGCATTAGCATGATCCAGTCAGTCACACAACACCCAGATATTTGCTGGTGATATTTGTTTCCATCCTTCGAACGGATGCAGCAGTCAATCTTCAATTACATGTGCACTTTGAAGCCTCCAGTTGGAGAGCAGACGGTGCAGATTTAGACAGTGATTCAGATGTGAAAAGAAAAAGTGAAAAAGTAGCCTTTAGTAAATATGCTGGACTTCCTCTACTTCCTTTTTGCAGGTACTTGTACTGTGGGGACATCTCTGTGCGACTGGATCAGGCCATTTCCCTGCACAAGCTGGCCAACAAGTATCATGTGTGGGGCTTGCAGCAAGGTCTAACCCAGTATATGACCCAGCATCTGTCCAGTGAATCACCGACCGGTCATGTGGTCGGCTGGTACAACTATGCCCTACAAATCGGGGACACGGCCCTGCGGGACAGCTGCCTGCAGTACTTGTCCTGGAACCTGTCTTCTGTGCTCCAGAGCGGGGAATGGAGCTCCATCAGCGAAGACCTGCTCCTGTCCTTGCTTCAGCGCTCTGACCTTATTTTGCAGAGTGAGCTGGAGCTGTACGAGGCCCTGGAGGCGTGGATTAGCTACAACCAGCCTGTCAGCGCCACGGTGGAGAGCGCTCTGAGGGCCGTTCGATACGGCATGATCCCCCCTCAGCACCTCTTCCGTCTTCAGAAGCAATCCGCCCTCATGCTGAAGTATTACGAGTTTATCCGCGATCTTCTCTATCTGGCTTTCCAGTTTCACTCGGCCTCGCCTATCCAGCTGGCCAAGTACTTTGATGTCAACTGCAGCATTTTCACTCCCCGTAACTACCTGTCCACCTCCTGGGGTTCCCCTTGGGTCATTAATAATCCCACCCGAGACGACCGCAGCTTCAGCTTCCAGACCCAGCTTGGGCCCAGCGGACATGACACCAGCAAACGAGTGACCTGGAATGCCCTGTTCTCCCCTCGCTGGATCCCCCTCAGCGCAAGGTCAACCTACACCGAGCTGGGAGCCATGCAGCCGACTCGCACAGACGGCGGCCGACCTCGCATCATCATAACCCCGGCCACTTCCAGCTCAGATTTCGCCGGCGTGACTTTCCAGAAGACTGTCATTGTTATGGCGAGACAGCAGGGAAAAGTGGTGGTTCGCCACGTCTACAACTTCCACCAGAGCACAGAGGAAGTTGGTGATTTCCTGCTGGATGCCGACCTTCAGCGCCGTGCATCGGAGTACCTAATTGACAGCTCCCTCTATCTGCACATTGTAATAAAACCACTCTATCATACCCTTCTTGTAGCCAGAAAGTAACAGCTGAAGTTAGGTGTGGCCTCATCATCGATCTTCACTCTCCACCCGCGTACACACTCCAGACCAAACTCATATCGCAGCACATGTGTATGTTTGAGGTCAGTCACATCTCCATCCATGAGTAATTTGTCCATTTATCTCTCTTCCAGGTATTCTAGGCAGTGACTCTAAATTCCTGCTAATGCTAATAATAATGTCTAGCTTGGTTTTTCCTTCTTTTTTAAATTATGCGCAATTCTTAATGCTGTTCTGGTACTGTAAAATTCTGAGTGAATATGTTTCTGCAGTTAATATTAATAACTTCAAAATGTATTATCCTGTGAGTCACGTTTTTTACATAGCAAAATGTGTGAACTAATGTCCATTGTTGGTGTTGCCTGAAGAATGGAGACTGCAACTGCGGTTTCTTTGGTATTCTATTCTTATTTGTTGTTACACGATCATAAGATCGAGCTATTTGTAATTTTAATCTTCAAACCTGCGCAGAACTAATATTTAAATTACGAGATAAATGCATTGAAACCGCCCCTGGAGTAACCCGTACTTGTTTGTAAAAATAAAACATTTAATTAAGCAAAACAAAGATTGGTTTTCCATTGTGACGACAGAAACTACACATCCCGTGATGCTGTGCGCTGAGCAGGAAGTGCGTCATCACGTTGCTGGAAGCTTCAGCTGTCAGACTTTGGCCACCGTAAAAGTGCAGGTTTTTTTAGCAAACTAATTCGATCCACACAAGCTGCCGTGACTTTGTTCAAAGTTGTGCATTGTTCTACTCGTCGAACTCTGGACGCGCGATTTGCCAATTGGAGCTGTCCAGATTGCACCAACGCAACGAGTTTTAATCGCTGCTAGGGTTTTTTTTTTTTTTTTTTTTTTTTTGCAGAAGCCAGCGATCCTGAGCGGGTAGATGCAGGGAGGGATGCAGGGAGGGAAGGAAGGTGGGAGGGAGGGAGTAAAAAAAGGCAAAAGTCTTTGTGCTTCCCTTCCCCCTCATCAAAGCAAAGGGGAAATGTCTCTGTCTAAAGGAGGTAAGTGTTTTCCCACATTTTTCAACAACTAAACCTGCATTAATCTGTAAATACCAATATGCAGTTAGCACGGAAGTAATTTAGCTAGCTGTGCGTAAGTAACGTAGCATAACCAGGTGGAAAGCTGCACGTTTGAGAGGAGGAAAAGCAGCTAGCCAGCATGTCTTTTTCTGTTCACTCTTATCCTGCAAAGTTTGATCTTTGTGTTTAAAGGTATCCGCGACGGGCCTGGCGCCTGCGAGTGCGCTAAACAATTAATTTGTCGCATTTCGCGCACGGCTAAGTTGTAGTTACAAGTTTCCGTGTTGCTGATCGACGAGACACCTTTTAACGACAGGGAGCGACTTTTTGCTAATCTATACACACCAACCAACATGCCCCCGGGGGTTAAATTGTCATCTTTATTAGGAAATAAAAGCACCCCGGGAGGGCATGTGTTTAGGGTCAGCTCTCTTTAGTGTGTTTGCTTCGTTTCGGTCAGTGTGTTAGCATGAACGTGTCGCAGGCGACGCTTTCGTCAAAGTGTACTTTTTTAAGCGCTGCATGGATATTCCCTTAATTTTCCCCCGGTTAGTCAGCCCGTCTCTGCCACTGAATTAAAAAAAAAAAAAACACCTTGGAAAAAAAAAAAATCAAGGTTTCTCTGCGTCACACACGCAGGGCATGGTGATGATGTCAATTTACATTTCAAGTTCACCGCATCTGCTGTTACACAATCATACTAGCGTTACTATGGTCGGGAGTACACACTGTTTTGAGAGAGCTCTCGGGCAATCACAGCCTTTGGCCTACCCTGGCATGTTTTGACTTGCAGCCGCAGCGCCAAGCGCAGTCTCTCTTTGTTGACAGTTCACTGGCTGCAAGCACACACTGTGTAGCTGCCACACAGGTTCTCTGGTGCTCAGCAGGACTGTTTCGTCCCTATATGATCACCCTCCACCACCCCTCCCTCCCCTGATCTGAGGGTACTTGCAGCAGCTGTTTGTTCATTTTACTGTTTGGAGATTGGCTTCTTCCTAACAGCACTGATAGGCTGCGTGGAGGATTATCTGTGCGTGACTCATCCCTTTTCTGCACGACGACCTGCACCGAGACCAGAGCTTCCTGGTGATGACTCGTCGCGCTGCTATTCAGGCGTTGGGACCCGTGCACAATCCAGAAATTCCTGCATGCACGTGGCGTGGTTTCTGGCAGCCCGCATGTTGGTTCCGTTGGAATTGCCAGAGCTGCTGCAAGCCCGCTTGATTCAGCCCGTTTAGGCGGAAACCCGTTGCGTTATTTATCGATGAGCAGCAGGGCTGTTAGAGGGGTTGTTGGCGTCATTGCGTGCTCGTGTCCAACAGGGACGGCTGGGAGGGTGGGCGGGGACATCATGTTTCCTTAAGGGCCCCTGCAGTTGTTGTGTTTTGATGCACCCAGTCTGCTAATCCAGCAGGGTGTTGGATATTTTTAAGAATATTGTGAGTGATTGTGTAATGCAGGCAGAGCGATTTTTGATCTGCACCACTCTGTGTGTGCGTGTGTGTGTGTGTGTGTGTGTGTGCAACCATTATTTTGTTGCTCAAACAAAAGTCTGTATTTGTCAGGTCATCCAAGTACTCATACTTTAACCCACACAGAGGAAATGCAGTCTATTTTTGACCGAGCATGTGCGAGTAAATCATACTTCAATCTCTCCCGACCACATGAGAACGCAGTTGACTGTCCACACACGCACACACACACACACACACACCTATTTTTGGTCTGAGGCATCAAACAGACCTGTGTGATGTTTCATTGGTGCGCTCCTGAATATAAAGTCTTATGAAAACGATCTGATCTAGTATCTAGTAAGAACGGGGGTTACCTAATCTCGCTTCCTGTGTGTGCTGGAACGATGTGACTCACTCGATGGCAAACAGAGCTCCACTGTAATAATGTCAGTTGGAATCGGTAAACTGACCCCTCGCTTACGTTTGCTCCTCGCGCTGTGAAGGGTTGTTGAATTAGCCGTGAAGGAAAGGAGACCTGTTTGTACTCTAAACCAGTTTCTCTGAGTTGGGGAGGAATAATTGCGGCGTGCGTCTGTGCGAGCAGGGACAGATGTTCTCAGAGCAAGGACAAGCGCTCCGGGGAGGTGCCAAAACAACCCAGAGACAGGAGCGAACAGGCTGCAGGTCGGCATCCAGCCTGTGCAGATGTTTTCCCCACGCTGTTGCTCATGGGCCCCGGGAAGCTGTGTCACTCTGGCACAGGCTCGCAGCTCCTTTTGGGAAGTCCCAGAGGCTGCTGGTAAACCGTGTTTATGAATGGACTGCTGTCACTGATTTACCACAGAGAGGTCCCTGCCCCTCAAAGCGACCAGTATTATTTAAAAAAAAAAAAATGATTGTAACAGGAAGGAAAAATGTCCCTCAACACCCCCCCACCACCCCCACCACTGAGTCATCATACCAGCGATGATTAGTCATTTAGGCCTGCGTCTCTCTTAGAGGGCCTCGAATTTGAGTACACCTAATCTCTGCCCAGATAACAGATCATTTGCTGTAGGTAATGTCAGAGGAAACTACTAATGGTTACCGTGGAAATGCTCCACGGTATCAGATTAAAGCAAAAGCGGACGTCAACAGTTGAGCGCGGACGCACAGAAACAAGCAAAGTCCAATCCTGGTTGCAGTTGATGTGATTTCAGGGTAACGTCAGATCAGAGCAGCACGTCATCTGCTTCTCACGCCAGTTTACCATCACCAGCGCAGCATCACAGGTCACTGCGTCCACCAGGGGGCGCTGGTCGTGTGTGCAAGTAACCAGTAACATGACCACGGACCTCGGCACTCCCAGCCCTGCATTGTTAGCTTAATTAGCTTGCAAACTGGTGTATTTTCTAGAGTTTGCAAAATGAAGAAAGAAGGTTCGAGTTCTGCTGAATAGTTTCAGACCCGACTCGATGACTCAGGTGTGACGCACGTGTGACAGAGCAAGTTTTTCTTTTCAGCAAAGAAAAAGAAGAATCCTGGGCTGAAGCTAGCCAAAGATGTTTTCACCCAGCCTGCCCCAGCAGCAGCGTGAGTCCGTTACTTTCATTCATTTTTTGGCTGGTGGGAGATGGTGGCGCTGGTCTTCCACGTAGTTTTACTCTGAATCAACACTCTGTTCCCGCAGGCCTCCTCGAGATCTCGACTCCAAAGCCTACGTCACAATTGGAGATCAGGTAAAGTCTGTTAAGGTTTTGCATTTTTTTTTTTATCTTCTGCCGAGCGGGTTAAATGCATGAATCCTTCATCTTCCAGAACTTTGAGGTGAAGGCCGACGACTTGGAGCGGATTGAAGAGCTGGGGCGAGGAGCGTATGGCGTGGTGGAGAAGATGAGACACGTGCCCAGCGGCGTCATCATGGCTGTCAAGGTCAGCTGGGAATGTGATTAAGGTTCACGCCGGGGTTTGGGAATCTGTGCCTGAAACCTGCATGTGTTCGTCCGAGGCCTGCGCTCAGCCCATGATGTTTCTGCCCCCAGAGGATCCGAGCTACAGTCAACACTCTGGAACAGAAGAGGCTCCTGATGGACTTGGACATTTCCATGAGGACAGTAGACTGCTTCTTCACCGTCACCTTCTACGGGGCCCTTTTCAGAGAGGTGACACATTGTATAGCCCTTGTCACATATTGTAGAGCTTGACTGAGTTAGTCAGTCGAACGCGAGGCTCTAATGTTGAATTTGGGGACCAGTTTTTGCCGAGTTGGGTCTTCTCATGAGGCTGAAGATCCACTCATACAGGAAGTAGCCCCCCAAATGATCAGCTGGCATCGTCTTGGACTTAGCTGCTGACTGTTTCTAACTGTTTATAAATGCCTCGCTGACGATACTCTTTAATATTTACTATGTTTCTCCTTTTTTGCTCTCAGGGGGATGTTTGGATCTGTATGGAGCTGATGGACACGTCTCTGGATAAATTCTACAAGAAGGTTATCGAGAAAGGCAAAACCATCCCAGAGGACATCTTGGGGAAGATAACAGTGGCAGTACGTGAAGTGTTGCACATTCTTTTGACATAGTTAGCATGCTTTCATCATCGCGTTCACTCCCCTCGGGGTCGGCAAACACTTAAAAACTGCAATTCTTTTTACAATTACAATTATTTACAGAAATTACAATTATTTATTTTTTATTTTAATTTCTGTAAACTGATGATGAACGTCATCTTGGCTAGCTAATAATCAGCCATGATTCTATTGTTAGACACCAGTTCCCCAGAAGTGTGTGTAAGACATACAGTTGTGTTCCAGAGTCCACTTATCCATGTCCTTTAAACAGTCACATGACCAAACCTCGCCCAGTTCTGAGCCATTTCTTCCCTCACCTGTTGGCAGTAACCTGTCTGACTTTAGCTCCCCCGTCAGGCCCATGTGACCCATTTATTTTCACATTTATGAAATAACATAGAGACGTTAACAGTTAATGACAGTCGCAAAGTTTTCACAAGGTTCAAAGGAATTTAAACTTATATCTGTAACAGGCTGTGAATCCAGAATGAAATAGAATTTTTTACCCCTTTGTTCTCTCCATTTTGTTCCACAGATTGTAAAGGCATTAGAACATCTCCACAGAAATCTGTCGGTCATACACAGAGGTAAAGCTCATCATCGGGACTGAACTCTTCTCGGCGTTGTCGGGACGTTCCTCACACGTTCTGTGTGTCTCTGGCAGATGTGAAGCCCTCCAATGTTCTGATCAACACGCTGGGCCAAGTGAAAATGTGCGATTTCGGCATCAGCGGCCACCTGGTGGACTCTGTGGCCAAAACACTGGATGCAGGCTGCAAACCCTACATGGCGGTGCGTCACTTTACGCCCCCAGAATTAGAAAGTCATTGTGGTGGTGTAGATGTCGTGGTGACAGTGTTTTGGTAATTCCCTTTATTGCCAGTAGGGGGAGACAGTCGGTCAGACAAAAGCATGAACTCTCTCTTTGAAATGGGTGTTATCATTTCCATTTCAGCCCGAGCGGATCAATCCTGACCTCAACCAGAAAGGCTACAGCGTCAAGTCGGACATTTGGAGCCTCGGGATCACGATGGTGAGTGATTGTGAAAACGTGGCTGTTTTGTTTTGGTTTGGTGCTATTTGTGATCTGTTTAAAAAAAAAAAAAAAAACATCATCAGGGATCACGACGGACAGAATTGCAGATGTACTCAGAAGTTATTTGCCAAATGTACTTCTGACACTCACCGTCCTTGTCTCCCAGATCGAGCTAGCCATTTTGAAATTCCCCTACGAGTCATGGGGCACGCCGTTTCAGCAGCTCAAGCAGGTGGTGGATGAGCCATCTCCGCAGCTGCCCGCTGACGGCTTCTCACCAGAGTTCGTAGACTTCATCTCCAAGTGGTGAGCCTCGCACCTGCGCAGGCACCAGTTGTTCCTCTTGCTCTTCTGCCGGGTATCCAGCAGAGGGCAGTGTTGGTCGAGACTGGTGCCTGCAGCGTTGGTTCCAGTGCACTACTGTTCAGTGTCCCTGACTTTTTTTTTTCTTTCTGCAGTTTAAGGAAAAAGCCAAATGACAGACCAGCATACACAGAGTTAATGGTCAGTGGATTTTCACATTTTTCCACAGTTGTGAGCTTCATTCAAGTTTTGACTTGTGTTCCCACTTTTTTCCTCCAGGAACACCCATTTTTCACGCTGCATGACTCCAAAGAGACAGACGTGGCCAGTTTTGTCAAGGTCATCCTGGATGACTGACGAGCCCCCTCCAGGCTCCACCCCCCACCACCACCACCACCACAGCAGACGGGGACCTCTCATCAAAATGCACCAATGGCCTACCATGTTTTTTTTTGTTTTTTTTTAACTCACTGGAATAACAGACTATTGTGCACCCACACACCTAAGGTTGGGTCGCGGGGACAGGGGGTGGTGGCCCGAGGACTGACAGCAGCACTGGAGTGTTTATCTTCTTTTTTCTTTTTTATGTTGAATGGTCAGAAACCCAAACTTGAGAGGCTGATTTCGCTCCTCCAGACTTGCTGTGTGTGCAGATTCAAGTCAAGTCTGAACTGAACCCCGTTTCCTCTGCTGCCGCGTTCTTTGTTCATTTTAGTCCCACTGCCTCTTTTATCCCTTCAGAACGCACTGAGGCTGCCATGAATTCTAGACGCACGTTTGAATGTTTTCACCTGCGACATTGAACATGTACATCTGTGTTTGTTGAGTGCTGTGTTCTGTATGTTTTTATGCCCCCCGCTAGTAGATTTTTGATACTGTACAGGTGTGAATGAGGCCGGCTCTTGTCAGATTAGGCCCAGCAGACGGTTCGGAAGTTACCTGCTGTTGTCATGGCGACTGAAGACGGGAAGCTCTGAAGCAAGATGAGAGAAGTTTGCTTTGCAGAAACGCGAAGCCTACAGTTTGAGCTGAACCGATGCCGGGTTAACCCGAACTCCCCACCCTGCCCTACGTGCTTCTTTTCTGGGTGTTAAAGCCTCAGTGTTGTTGCCGTAGCTACCTGGAATCACAGGTTGCTGAATGAGTCTCACAGCTTTACTTTTTTCCCTGTGCCATTGAGCAACTTGTCATGAATTACAGCATCAACTGTTTTCTCGTCTCGTCTCATCTTGTTTGAGGGTTTGTTTTTAGCTTTCTTCTGCAGTTTGACTTGTGTCAGGGCAACATTTACCCTTCTTGTTCTTTGTTTCTCAGTTCCAGAGCTTGTGTTTGTGACCTGACCCGACACCCCCCCCCCAGAGTCATTATGCATTACACAGACAGTATGTTAGGGAAATATAATTTATGTGTTGAAAATGTAAATACTCTATTTTTTTTTTTTTTATCTAACATGGCACTGTGCCGTCTCGCAGTGCTGATGATAGGTTGGTGTTCGTTTTCATACGGTGTGATTCAAACACACGCTCAGAGCCAACTGACTGGGGTAGATTTATTTTGGACTGATGTGCTGTCAGGCTTCACCGCTCATGTTTCTGTGCTCTACTTAATGCGGGAAAGACCCCGTTTATCTCTCCCCAGCTTGTCCTGGACCAAGATCCACGGTCCACGGTGGGCATCCATTATCTCTTCTGCCTGAGCGTACTATGCAGAGCCTGTTTATTAATATTATTGTTGTTATTATTGGTAGTAATATTATTATGATGATGCCTCTGACGGGCCCCAGCCATGTGGCAGTTTTCCCACTCCCAAGTGTTCAGAGACTGTGATGATGGTGACGATAGTGATGATAACCGCCGTGCCTCTGTCGACGGCAGGCGCTCATCGCCTCTGTGGTTTACACTGTAGTGCAACCTTTATCAAAAGTCGGCGAGTTAGGAGTACTTATGATTGTGAATAATGAGGGAAAGCTAGCAACACCACAAAGAAGCTGCTGTTAATGTTTTGATTCATAGTTGTTTTTAGATGCCCTTCTTTGGATGGTCATCCCCTCAGTGTGTAAAAGTGAGTTTTTATGCTGTTCACAACGAGAATGGAACACTTGCTCTACCTCTTACTCCTTAACTCTGTTTGCCACCTTTTGCATTGGGTGGGAATGACAAACTTGAACTATGGAAAGACAAAAAATAAAGGCTTTATTGTTCAATATGTGCCTTTGGAGCTTATAGTGATCATTATGGCTCACATGATTGTAATGCTAATATTCATCAACAAATAACAGACCAAAAGTGGTACTGTATTTAGTTCGCAGATAAGTTGACACTCCTGCAAAGTAGGTGGCGGTAGAGAGTCGAATAGCTAAAGAACTGCCAGACTTTTAGTTCCGAATGAGGAGTGTGGTCAACCAGAGAATACAAGAGGCAATGTTTTTATTTCACTTTAAACTAAGTTACCTGTCTCCATAGACATAGTAGAAGTGAGACTATATTGGCAAATGAGAAGTAGAGTTATCGCAGGGAGGTTGCACGCCAAATTATTAGCAGGCTAACTGAAACTAATTTAAATTGTCATTTAGACGTTCGGCAAAGCCTGCAATCCAAAATGGAGTATCCTATTTTTGTCGTAACACTGACTTCTGGGTTTGTTATATGTTGCAGTCGAGGTAGCAAAAATATACAGTTCCCTCAGTGCAAAAGAGCCTCCTGAAAAGTCAGTATTTGGAACTTTGGGTAAAAGCGCGCTTTTAGCGTTACTGCAGTTTGACGCTAGAGGGCGAACTAGATGCAGAGATGGCGACGAGAATATGGAAAGGCGCTATTTACATCGATTTATACTTTGAAAAAACTAGGATATGCTTAAGGATTTTGTGTCTGGACTGAAACTTAATATTCTTGCACGACCTAGTTTGTCCGGATCACGCGAGTGGACTAATCCAGGTGATAAGAAGGACGCCGGATTTTTGGTTCCAGCAGCAGCGGCCTTGGATCCTCACATGTGACGCGATGTGATCCACCCTGGGTAAAGTAACACCACTCAATGAAACTTACACTTTTTCACACTTTCCATGGCGGATTGCAACGGTTCTACCTATTCGGCGTTGTTTTTGAAGCGCCAGCCCGCCTGAGATCTTACATAATATATATATAGGTCTTATTATAACATAGTTACATAAGTCCGCCAAAGTGAACACTTCAAGTGGCAGCACTTCAGGACGTGGTGCAAAGAAAGACGGGTGTTTTTGGTGGCTCTTTCTGAGTGCTTTCTGTCGTGACTGCTCACGACGGGGGTCAACAAAGGCTCACTTTGAGAGGGCCGCTCTGTTCCCAGTGTGTCTGATGTCTTCATGCCAGGATGAGGAAACTGAATGGCAGCAGGGTGCAGCCACGCTGGGCATTCCCACCCAAACCAAAGACTCTTTTTTTTTAGGAAGCAGGGCCTGAGAGGAGAACTTACATAATTTGACTGAAAAGAATGGCGTGTGAGAAAAAGAATGGGGAAACATCTCGTTCATATACAGGCACCGTCTTTATTCAGTGCACACTGTTATGCAGAAGTGAATGAAAAGATGTGAATTTAGAGGAGGGATATCAGTGTGGAGAAAACATCAGTTTTTTTCTGCTAAATGTTTAACAACATAATGAACACCTAAACACATACATGGGAAGTATTTTGAGTCTTTTGTTCGATTCTGGTATACCTTAAGTGCATTGCTGCTAGTTATCAGATCTTTGTACTACTCGGAAAATTAGAATATCCTGAAAAAGTGCATGCATTTCTGTAACTTTAAAGGTGAAATGTACATATTATATAGACAAATAGTATGCAAATCAATATATTTCAAGCTTTTATTTGTTTTGATCTTGCTGATTAGGACTTGCAGCTTCAGAAAACCTCAAATTCAAAAACTCAGAACATTAGAATATTGCTTGAAATCAATAAAAAAAAAAAAGAATTTTAAATACAAAAATGTCAGGCCTCTGAAAGTAAAATATTGCATCTGTAATGAGTCTATAAAATGTATTGGTTTCACCTTTTATGTTGAATTGCCTGAATAAAACAACTTTTACATGTATTCTAATTTTACATATTCTAATTTTCCGAGTAGTACTGTATGTAAACGGGCCTAGCTTCAATCACGAAATCACAACAGGAAGTTATTATATCATTGTATTTTTCAGTCAGCAGTGTAAAAAACAGTCTACTCAGTTTTCAATAGGAAAAGACCCAAATTTAAATCTCCAGCTTTTTGGTGATGAGAATTTGTGACCTCAGCACCTTTGCAGGTGCACATGCAGCAGAGCAGCTACTTTAATGATGTGTGTTTTTGGGGAGGGCGGAAGCAGATCTTCTTCACATGTTCTTACGCAACATGCTGGTCTCCTATTGCGCCGCGTGCCTGTGTGTGAGGGGCAGTGAGGGGCGAAAGCCATGACAGAGTAGCCATAAGTAGTAGTACCACAGTGGAAAGTACAGGGCGTGTGATGTCTACATGTACAAACATCAACATATTGTATTACCTGCTCGTTATGTCAGTACCCTGTTCAGAGCTTTGGCGATGTTTTGTTCACCTCTGCAAATGAAAAAAGAAACTTTTGGTTCAAGTTTGCAGGAGTTGAATAGATCTGAAATGTTTTTCTTCTCAAAATTTGTTGCCTCTGATCCAGAGATACACATAATTGTTACCTAGATTTCAACAAAAAAAAGTCCCCCACACGTTAATCTGGAGGAAAATGCCCTAGTCTTCCATGTGAATCAGCTACAGCTCATGAAATAAGTTACTGTGATCATCTCACAGGTTCATTTAAAGCATGCAAAGGCAGTGTCGAGTCTGCAGCGAGGACGTGAAGTGTAAACTGTACTTTGGTAAAGAAGACACAAGTTTCTTTCCTCCTGCCCTTGGGCCAGTGCTGTGCTCTCTGAATTCAAAGGAACGGGTGACAATGCAAACACTAGACCATGAAAATGTCTAGAGGGATGCACAATAAGGAAATTACATAATTACATATTGCTGACATCTTTAGAATAAAATAAGATCACTAGCAATGAGGACAGCAGATAATGTGGCATCAGATAAAGGCGGTATCAAGTAAAAGGCCAAAGCTCGATTAAGCGTCAGACATGAGCAGGCAGCACCTGCTCCAAAAGGTATTTTCTGACCACAACATCGCTGTGTTTTTTCCCTCTAACTCTCAAATGGATTTGATCTACTGTAACACAAAAATGAGCGATGAGTTTGCAGGTATCTCTGTGATACGAGGTGTTTTTTTCCCCGAGATCGAAATAGCCAAGTTATATTTAGAAAAGCGAGCTTAAAAGTGTGAAATATGGGACAGCCAAAGAAGGTGAAATTGAATATCGCCGTGTTTGCTGGTGGTGAAGAGCTGAGACAGACAACAGCTGCAGTGTGTGTGTGTGTGTGGGTGTGTGTGTGTGTGTGTGTGTGTGTGTGTGTGTGTGTAGATGGCGGTGGTGGCATCCTCGCCATCCAAACCTACCCAAGAACCATCCCAGCAGACTGTGGAGGCATGAGTGCTGCAATCATAACATTTCAACCTGTTTTAAGAATCAAATTGAGCTTTTTGTTAATCTTAGACTCATCTTCTGACATCACATGTCCCAGTTTTGTATGCAGGCCAGCAAACAATCATTTATTTTAACAAATGGCAGTGTGGTTTGGGGCCTGCAGGAGCATGACGTCCAGCTGCAAAACAATGTTTTAGTAAGATGGATGGTGAAATCTACAAAAAATACACATGGATTTAGTCAGAGGTCACCTGTCAATCACAGGTTTACAGTTTTGAATAACTCATTCAGATGAGTCTGAAAGAAAATCAGCGTAAGGACTATTTTCAGCTACAATCTGGAGGTCCTAGCAGCTCTTTCCTTCATCGCAGCCTCTGAACGGAGGGCAAATGAGGTGCTTTTGACCTCATGAGATGTAGTCAGCTTTGAAATAAAGGGGACAGGAGAAACAAAGAGGACCAATGTCCTCAGTGAACGAGACATTTAAAGCCCAGCTGGTGGGGCGGAAACATGCTGGTCTCCAGTGAGAGCGAAGACTCATCAGGGCTGCCTGGCTGCAAGTTTGTGCCTGTTAAAACCAACCAAGCTGGAATAAGATCCCGACTGCTAAGGCTTCGGATTTATTCTGAAAGCACCTCTCATCACCTGAAGGTGAGACCGCCTGGACGTGTTTTGGATAGACGGAAGAGTTTGAGGGGGGGATGTGTCTGCACATGGACTTCTTTGTGCTACTGTCGAGAGATCAGAACATTAATGACATTGAGACCGCTGCTGTAACCATGAACCTGCCTCTGCTGCCAAGCCCTCTCCTGTTACCTGCTTCTCTCCGTAAACATGGAAAACTTGAGCACAGAGAGCTTTCATTACACTTCTTGTTTGCTGCATTATTGAGACCGCCCCGACTCTCAAACACTGTACAGTACTACTTGGAAAATTAGAATATCGTGTAAAAGTTGTTTTCTTCAGGCAGTCCAACATAAAAGGTGAAACTAATACATTTTATAGACTCATTACATGCAAAGTGAGATATCTCAAGCATTTTTTGTTGTAATTTTGCTGATTATGATTTTTTTTATTGATTTCAAGCAATATTCTAATTTTCTGAGTTTTTGAATTTGAGGTTTTCTGAAGCTGGAAGTCCTAATCAGCAAAAAAAAACCAAATAAAAGCTTGAAATATATTGATTCGCATACTGTTTGTCTATATAATATGTACATTTCATTTTTAAAGTTAAGTTACAGAAATGCATGCACTTTTTCAGGATATTCAAATTTTCCGAGTAGTACTGTATATCTGATGTCAAAGGCCACCAACTTGTCGAGTTGTTATTTTAGGCTAAGATTTCGTTCCAAATCCAAACTTTCCTGATGTTCCTCCCACACTTTTTCCTCTTCTGACCGACTGTTTAAGCCACTCTTGTAATCTCAGGAGATTCAAACAGATTTTGTGATAGGAGGAATAATCTTCTTGTTAGGGAGAAATTGCTCAGTGGGGAGAGCGAAGATCACTTGCTATGAGTAGATTTGTCTTTAAAATCACCGAGTCCTATTGATTTCTTGTTTATTTTGCCAAGATAAATTAAAAGAAAGATGTTCATGCCATGCAGATCAGTTGGGGATGTTTCCTGCACCATCCCAAGGCTAACTCCGCCTCCGCTAGTTTGGGTTCCCTATGGAATCATGGGAAAGGAGCAGCAAGCAGAACAGCCGCCGGGTCACAGGCCGATGAAGCAATAACCTAGAAAAGGGTGAAAAAAGAAGATGATGTTGACCATCTGCTTCGTCAGGAGGGGATTTGAGGGGATGATTGGGCCTCCCCTGAGTCCTGTCCTCCTCGTCTCAATGTCACAAAGGATTGAATCCACTAATCTTGTTCAGTGTAAATTAAATCTGAAGTTGGGGAGGAGGAGGGTGTGTTGCAGGAGCAAAATTTAGGCCTGTATAAGAGGTCAGTCCCAGTCTGTCTTTGTTGGATTCCGGTTGACCCACTGTTTAACATCACCCTCAGCTCACTTGAGACCTGGCAGCAGAAGCTCCAGTTACTAAACTTCAGCTGCGTAACATGCCCACAGTGACAGACCTAAGGTGGGCTGGGCGACAGTGAGTCCTGGATATATTGGCTAAAATAAACCACATATGCATCACTCCCCCCGCCCTTGGTTTATCCTCAAGAGTCACCTGCAGTGGCGCTGATGCTGCTGGTTGCCCAGATATCGTTATAGTAACCCGAGCTGTTGACCATTTCTGGCTCTTATTCATGCAGATGGTTTTACTAGAGGGTGCTGATGATTTCAGTGAAAAAAGAGAGGCCAGAACAGTTTGTGCTCCTCCAGGCTCGGCAGGAATTGTGCAGTTGGTTCGAGTCAATTTATTGTTAGACTCACTGTGTTGTTGTATCTGCAGCTGCTCCCTCAATGTAAGTAGTAAACATACACAGTAACCCAATATTCCACCGGCGGATGTGCTTTTATCGCCAAACGGGCATCGCTCTAGGGACTGGGACTTACTGCGGCAGTTGTTGATCTGTGTATGACCATAGTCATGGTACCAGAGTGGTGCTAACCTTTATTACTCAAGGTCTGGAATCATTTCAGGGGTAACAAAAGGGCCCACAGCTGTCCGTGTAAACAATCCCCTCTCAAATGTCCCATGTCCTTTAAATTCGTCCAACTAGAATTGACAGATTTGTTATGATTTCCCATCAAAGACAATAAAATGTCCTATTTTGTCACACATCTACATCCCTAGTGTTTGCAGATGATAGTTATATTTCTCCCCAGGTCTTTTTACATTGAGTCAAGCTCCTCAGTCCAATTTCCTAGAACTATTTACACGATTTATGGCATATTTGCATCACAGAAAGAAGGAACTATTTTAATATCGTGTCAGAACAGTCTTCAGAGCAGTTCCCCGAGTGGCCAAACCCCGTAATTACAGTGTAATGACTCAGTGTGAAAGGGGTTATTCTGTATTATCTTACCATATTTTCTATATTTTGCTTTCACTCGGGCCTCTGTTGTTTCCCGAGCCTGGTCAGTAGAACGCCAGTAGCAGGCATCATAAATAGATGTCAGAGGGAGCTTGTTTATTATAGTAGCTCATTCACAAATGCAGCTCCGTTATAGGCAAACACAGCCATACCACACAGAGCCAAGCGCTCCCAGTACAATTTGCTGCTGGTTGAGAGCCAGTATTCAGCACTTGGTAGGTATCACTTGTATTTCCTGGCTCAGGGTTTATCTACCAAGGTCAGAAGTATCTGATACAAAGAAATAAAAGGTCAAATGCATGACTAGATGAAGAGTCACAAAGGCACAGACCCATTATGATGGCACTGTAAGCCTGCCCAGCATCAGTTCGATGGCCTTCTGTTCATGGCCACACCCCCCCCCCCCAGCAGCCTGTCAGCACCTCAGGGATCGGAAAACTCCTGAATCCTTTCCAGATTATGGTACCTACGTGATTCATGTGAGATACTCAGCTGTCATAGCTAACATCTGCAGCCGTTTGAGAGAGTGAATGTGCTCAAAGAAGATCTGTGGACAGCCCAAAGCTCAAACCCAGAATATCCAGCTACAGCTCCACTAAGCGGTGCCTTTCAGTTCAGACCATCATTGTGGTTAGATTAGAGCTGAATTTTTGTATTGATGTTGAATTCTCCAAATGTGAACACAGCATGTGCAGATAAACATACATACGTGCACAAACAAGTGCATACACGCACACGCGCGTACACTGCAGCAGAAGGTTCTGGCAAGTGTGTCAGCTGTTTGGTGCAGCATGTTTATCTCTGCCCTGATACTCGAGCTGGGACTCAACTGTGAACCTTTATAGATAACACGTTCATCAGTTCTTCTTTATATATTTACAGAAAAGAAAAAATCATAGAAGTTGTCTACACTTTGCGTCTACGGAAACTCCGAATGTTTAAATATTTCCTGTAAAAATGCTGCCTGAGCCTGGCACCTCTTCACTGGGACACAGTAGCGACACACAGACTCAGAGTTATAGTTTCAGGTGACTGTTTGACCCCAAGATGTCATCAATTCAATTCAGTGTAGTTAGTTTATTTTATATAGCGCTTTTTACAATAAAATTGTCTCTAGGTGCCTTACAGAGGCAAAAACTCAAAGCCGGAACCCCCTGGTAAGCACAGTGGCAAGGAAAAACTCCCTTTTGACAGGAAGAAACCTTGAGCAGGACCAGGCTTACAAGGAAGAACCATCCTGCTAAAAGCCAGCTGGGTAAAGGAGGAGAAGATGGAGACAGGACAGAGAGAATAAAAGAGAGAAACAAATATATAAACATAATATACATAATACAGCATAGGCAGGTTTTTATAAAAAAGGGAACAGCATAGGCAGGTGCTGACAGTGGACACTGGGTTTGTCATCAGTCAGTGCTCTGGCCAGCTGCGTGCTTGTGAGACCCAGCAGACGCTTTATGCAAGCACTGGTGTGTCCTTAGAATTGTGTAATTACTTGATTTTATTCCAGAGAACTGCTAATATGTTCAATTTTTATGTTTCAGTGGATAAGAATACAGGCATTTTTTTTTTGTTTTGTTTTTTTAAGAATATGTTGCACCTTGATGCTCCCTGATGGTTTTTTGTACGAGCGCTTACAACCCTGTGCGTCACCTCTCCACTTTGCCGTCACCACTTCTGCACCACTTTATGGGAAGTGACCCAGCAGAGATGTCAGAGGACTGGATACAGACCTCTGGGATGAGGGAGGTCTGAGAGAATCGCTGCAAACTTTGTTCAGTGAAGTTTTTTCAGACTTCTGTCATTTTTACATTTGGCCGAACTGACCACAGTACTCATATCAGGAATGACCTCGACAGCATAACTGAGACAAGAATTCAGGCTAAATGCAAACCGCCATGACTATTTATAAAGGTGCACACGCGGGACATGACCCACATCACATTTATGTCTAAAATACACTATGTCGAAGAGACTTTGTCCAGACGGCTGAAGCTTCCTCCTGAGCGATAAATATGCCTGTGGTTTTTAACACGATCTAAATTTATGAGTACATAGTGTGTTTAATCACAGACATGGAGCAGATGTTTCCTGACAGAGATAAAGTCAGCCTTTCCCCATCTTTGGTTATGCTTCTGCATATATGGCCGATTGTAAGATAAAGAAATATGGAACAAATAGGTGTAATTTGTTAATGTTTATATTCAGAATGTGAAGGTCAGGCTGATGACCATGGTGTTAATAAGCCAGTTCAGGGGAATCCATTGAAGATACGTCATCAGCGTCATCGACAGGCGCGCTCTGGCCAGCAGCTGCTGTCAATTCATTTTTTTCAAGAGTGCTCTCAGCGCAGATTAAACAAATGTCCAGTCTGACTGTTACTAGAGAGGTTTTGACGGATGTCTCTCATTTTTGAAAGGAAGGAGGAAGTAATGTGTCCAAATCTTCCATTAGGTTTTCTGGAAGAATCTGGGTCATTCAAAGCGTTGCTGTAAAGTTTTCATTTCAGGCAAGGATAAACTTACAGTTGAGCATAATTTGAGATTTCTTTGTCAAAGTGAAGAAAACAGGGCATTTTTCCCTCCAAGCTGGAACTTTCTGACAGTTTCATTAGATAATGTGGAAAAAGCCCCGCAGCCGTGCAGCTTCCTATATGTAGAACCCAATCGCATTGGCTCGCTGCCTTCCTGTGGACGTGTCGGATCAATAGATCCCCTGACTGTTTCTCATGCTGGCAGACCGAAGCTGCAGATGGAAACTAGCTAAAGCCGTAGACAGATGTAGGTTCATCACATCTGCAGCTTAGAGCTGCTCTTTTCTTTTTTTTTTCTTTTTTTTTTTTTTTGCAGAATTAGAAGAGGCCTTTGGCTCCCATCTGGAGTAGCGAGGTTTGAGATCTAGTCATACAGAAACATTTTTAATTTGCACAGTGTAAGTAAACAGAATTAGGTGTCTCTTTAATTTAAAGTATAAAACTGCACCTTTATCACAGAAAAACTAGACAAGCACTATGCGAGCACAGATTTCCACCAAGCAGATAATTTCCCCACATACTGTGACTCTACATGTAGTGTAGTATATGTAGGCAGTAGGAATGCAATGTTACATAACATAGCAGTGTGCTTTATGATCAAAGCCCCATTGGTCTTTGATCATGGGTCAAGGGTGAAAGTCCTTTCAGAATCTAGAAAATTAGAAAAATCATGATTACCATTTCCTGAAGAGTTCATGTAAAATCTGTTCATAACTTTTCGAGTTATTTTGCTAAAACAGACAGACAGACAGACAGACTGATAAACATCACCTCACCTACCTGGCAGAGGTAAAAATGAGTTTTTCCATCATGTTTTTTAGGCTTTATTGGAAAAAAGGACAGACAGTTTTCAACAACTGCAATATCACTGTACAGTATTTTCTTTATATATACAAAAGATTAAAAAATGTATGTCCACTCTGGTTTGTGGTGGGAAGACACTGGTAAAAATAAGATCTAAGACAGCAGGAAAAGTGATCGGGATCCATTTCCAGACACACACTAGTCAGAAATCAGACCCATGATTCGGATTTGTTACTGTCGGTGGATTTCGCTGACCTGATCTTATGAAGACAAAGCGAGGGCACGTTCAGAAACGACACATGACTTCACAAGACCCAGAGCGGTGGAGGGTGAGCAAGGGTGGGACTGGTATCTGCCAAGAACACTGATGACGAAACAGTTCAGGCCTATCCACATCCAGTTACAGTCGTCTCCTAAGTCTGTACACGTTTGGCGGCGGGTGCGAAGAAGAACACTGAGGTTTTGGAAAGCACACTGACAGAATCATGCAGGCCTACAACTAGACAAAAAGAGATACTTCAGATTTTGGCTCCTACATTTCTCCCTAAATATACAATATATAACTTAGCAGCACCAGTCGTCAACATTCATAACCTGGGCTCAGGGCAGAGCTTGTGTCACTTTCCTTTCCACAACTTTTATTGCACATAAGAACATGAAGGTCTGCATGACGCTGCACAGGGATCGACCGTATTACGTCTGAGTCACACACGGAAAAACACGCTACATCCGTGCAACTGTGTTTACTGCAGGAGTGCCAAAGCAAGAAAAATAGGACAGACTTTTGTCATGAGACCAGCTCATTAACATTATAGCCAAAGTGCTTTCATGAGTTGATGCAGTTTTAGCAACATTTAAATGGGGTATTTGGTTTAAAATGATTATATATACTTTTTCAAGAAAATTGCACATTTGTCATTTTATAGCCTAGTATGCAGTCTACAAAAAGACATAGCATGCTCAATGTGTGCTGTGCAAGCTAGAAATATGCACAAATAAATTAGTAACTGCATTTTTTTTAAAGATATACTTAAAATTATATAGAAATATGGCAATTTAAAGCTCAGGTTGCACAGTGTGTAACTGAGGGCAGCGAGCCCATCTATCAGCATTTTAATGACAGAGGATTTTGATCTCGAATCACAGTTTACAAGCTGTCACACATTTTATACCGCTACAGCTACTAAGACCCACGTCAACAAGTGTTTTTGGCGTGGATTTGACTCTTCTCATATTTCGGACTCTGCTGTCAAAGGCCTGGATTCAAGAGACACGGAGTCCAGATTGCACTCAGAGTCCAACACCACACCTGCGGCTGTGTCCTCGACCGCCCCGACCTCGTCTCCCCTCGCCGCCCCACTTTCCTTGTCCTCCATCTCCACTTTTTCCAGAGCCACCTCGTTCTCGTAACAAAATGAGTTCCTGGAACTGGAGGGGTTTGACATCTTCTCGGCTAGCTCCTTGGCGCTACAGACGGGCGTGCTGGGCACCTCGTACGTGTTGTCAAAGCGGGAATAGTCCACCTTGTAGTAGTTCTTTTCCTCAAAGAGCACCGGCTCGAAGCGGTGGCCCCAGAGGATCTCGCTGGCCACGTAGGAGCTGCGGCACTGCGTGGTCATGGCCGTGGCCTCGACCATTCCCTCCAGAATCACCACGATCTCGAACTCCGATGTCTGCAAATCTTCTTTGCTCATCTCGTAGAACGGGCTGTCTTCGTCGATCTCGTGCACTATAGTGATGGGAGACACCAGGAAGATTCTGTCGAGGCCGCTGTCGAAGCCCACGTCAATGTCCACCTGATCCAGAGGAATGTATTCACCCTCAGCGGTGGTGCGGGACTTGAGGAGCTGGGCCCTGACGTGGGCCTCCACCAGGTGACTCTTCCTCAGGTTGCCCACGCGCCACATCAGGCAAAGTTTATTGTCCCTAATGGCCACCGTAGCATAATAGCTGAACACCAGCGTCTCATTCCTCTTTTTGGGCTTAGCCATCTTGGCCATGACAGCTCCGATGATGAAAGCATCAATGATGCAGCCCACGATGCTTTGAAAAACGACCATAAAGACAGCGATGGGGCACTCCTCTGTTACGTAGCGATAACCGTAGCCAATTGTGGTCTGTGTCTCCACCGAGAACAAGAAGGCAGCGGTGAAGCTGTCCACATTGGAAACGCACCTTTGAGTCTTGCTGTCCAAGTCCCCGTAGGAGAGGGCAACCATCCAAAACACTAAACCAAAAAACAACCATGACAGGAGGAAGGAAAGGCAGAATATGAGCAGCATCCAGCGCCAGCGGATGTCCACGCAGGTGGTGAAGATGTCTGCCAGGTACCGCTGGCCTTTCTCACTCATGTTGATAAACTGCACATTGCAGTGGCCGTCCTTCCGGACAAAGCGGTTCTGGTGTTGCCGCTCGGCGTGCCCCTTGTCCACATTGCCGTTGCCGTAGCCGTTGGGGACAGTGACGGTGGCCAGCTTCGTGGCGTCTTCCTCAGAGGACACAATGCTGTAACGGTGGCTCCGCACGCTCCCCATCGCCTCTGCTTGGGGCGGCTGGGCCGCTTCTGCTTTGGAAAACAGTCTAAGTTTTTGGTAAAAACGTTGGAGAAACAGTTTTGAATGATCCCGGGGACAAAGCCAAGTAGGAAATGTGGAGCCCGAGCCCCGGGAAGACGGGGTTGGCCTGGCTCTGTGCAGCTTCAGCGGGGGCAGCTCAGTACAGGCTGACGGCTCCAGACCTCATCAGTGAAGTGGGCGCTGGAAATAAAGACAGAGACGATACCAGATTTCAAGCAAATGACAAAAACCACAACAGAGATTGTTACTTGTGCCTGTGTGTGGTTGTGTGTTGGGGGGGTGTGGTTACCTGCATTGTAAATAATAAATTGCAACGAGCTAGAAATAAGAAATAACACTTTTCTTATATTAATAGACAATAATATTACAAATTCACATTTAGCTGCAGTGAGAAACAGCTATATTCTGCATGAACTGTTAAGATTATTAAGCAGACGAGGGTCAGGGTCAGGGTGGCAAAAGGAGCATCAACCTGCCTGATCTCAGCAGTATTAAGTCCTTCAGTTTACCAAATTATCAAATCGCAGCTTGCTCAGGTTTAATGTGTGAGCAACTGGATCTGTGCAAATGTGTCTTAATTCCAGTCAGAATTAACTTGAAGGCCTTTTCAAACAGATATTGTGGTTAGATTGAAAGCCGGGCTTCGACGACACTGCAGCATCACGTACCGATCAACCCTGGAGTCACATCGGACTTTAGACCCACAGGAACCACACCACAGGCTGCAAATAGCCATTCACAGACACAAACGTAACTTGCCTGATCACCAGGGTGTCAAAATATTAAAAGGCTGATGGGGTTGACGTTTAAATTCAAGCCTCTGTGACGTTTTCTGCAGATATTCTGAGTTAATTTGTCTTCTTTTATTATTTGCGTGTTGATTTACAATGAGTTGGTGGACAAGGATGCCCTCAATGACTGCTTTTTATTTTTTGATTTTTGAATTAAATGCATGGCAAACACTTCTCATTTATATCATCTCTGTGCAGAATAAATGCACAGCTCAGACCTTTGACTGGGGGGGGTCTCACCATAACCTAACACACTCTGGTGTGTACGGTGGTAGGCCGAAGCTTCCAGAGTCTGATGTTTTGCATGTGGTCTTAATTAGAGTCAACTGCTGTGGCAAATGGAAACTGGTTACGTAAAGCTGCTCTATTTATCATGACACAAATCAATAACTGTGACTAGCCTTTCAGCAAATGTCATCTTTTGTTATGAGACTTAATTTTACCAAAGCTTATTAATTCATGACACTTTAGAGTATGACTACACACTTGCAGAGGCATCACAAAGTAGAGATAGCAGGTGTAATACTGAGCTATTTTATTCTGCAACTTCCAATGACTTATGTATGCATGGGGAAAAAAAAGCATCTTCATTGATAATTATAATTACACTTAAAAGAAGAAACTCCAGCTTGTTTTCCCTCAAAGTTTTCTCAACAATATGGTTGCAGGAAGATAATATAATTTATGTTATTATTTTTAAATACCTGTTCATTCTTGAGGCGGAAATTTGCCGTTCTCGTGCTCTAACACGTCCGGTCTCGCGCGCGCCAGGTATAAACCCCCCCTTTATTCTCGCGCCTCTCTGACGGTCGTCACAGACTTCCCCACCTGCAGCGGTAAATTCAGCCATAACCCTCCCCGACACTGACGAAGATGTTTTGCCCCCGCAAAGACCCACTTTATTTACACGTGTGCCTGTCCCCGCCCCCCGCCGCAGCGAAGGCCAATAGCGAGCGTCAGCGCCTGTTTGAGCGCCTGACGCCATGGGTTTATATTTATCTGTCTGACAGAAGTCAGGTCACTTTTTGAAGATCGCAAAGATTTACATTTTTATATTGTAATTTGCAATTCACGTTTTTTATGAGTATATTTGAAACGCTAACCTTAAATCATTTTAGATATTGATTAATTCATTGGTATAGAATGCGGTGAAATTAGAATCATTATTATTGAAAGTTTAAAAAATATTTTCCTCCAGTTGATAATCCAATAAAAATACTTTTTTAAGTGACTTGGTAGAGCAGAAGTCAAGGTGGGAGTTTTCACTGCGAACACAAGATGGCGGCATACAGCCACATAGACGTTATTTATATGTGCAGTACTTCAAAAATCTGCTGTTTAATTTGGAATATAATGCTTTTATTCATGTAAAGCTTGTCAGATATAAAGACTGTACTGAGAATTACACATAAATATATTTACAAGAACCATTTGCTATCACAAAAATTACACTAAATAGAAAATAATTTTATTACAAAATCTGGGGCTGTGCGTCAGGAGAAAAGGCAGTATCATGAAAATCACGATAAAAAAATAATGTTTTCTCTGCTTCCTACCATCTTTTCCATTTTGGTTTGGGATTTGGACTACTGAGAAGAAAAATGTGTAAAATCTGATTTATCATTTAAACTTTTAAAACAGCTGCTTCACTGGATTGTTTTAGTAATATCTGTTTTGTTTGGTTTCAAAAATAGGTTTGATGTGTGGCCTCTGTGGAGTCTTCACGATTCTCCTGAAGGTCGTGCCCGCTTTGACTTTCTGAAGAAGAGCTCAGCTGTGGATTCTGACTGGCCACCAGGGGGCGTCTCCTGCCAAACTCCTTTGCGCTGAGCCGGGGCACGGGCACCCATACGGTGGCATTGAACAGTGAGTAATCCACCTTATATCGTCCCTTGTGCAGCTTCATCACATCCTGGAAGTGCTGGCCCCACTGGATGTCTGCCGGTGTGTACGAGGTCCGCGTCTGGTGGAGCAGGCCCGTGGAGTCACCGGTGTACGTGAAGGACACCACCATCTCAAAGTGGTTTTCCAGCAGGTCTTCGGGGCCCAGGCCGTAGAGTGGACTACTGGGATCTATCTTGTGGATGATGGTGGCTGGGGTGGCGAGGACGATTTCCCGATTTGGGATGTCCAGGTCCTGGTACGAGATCACGACTGCGCCATGTGTTTTTTTCACATAACGGACTACTGTAGCCTTGACAACACCCTCCAGGATGTGATTACCTCTCAGGTCCCCCAGTCGCCAGGACAGGCACAGACACCCGTTTCGCAGGTTGACCACCGCATGCTGGCTGAATCCCACCGTCTGAGCTCTCTTGCGAGCAGATGCCATTTTAGCTATAATAATACCAGTGATGATGGTGTCAAGAAGGCAGCTGAATATATCTTGAATTGTCACCATTATTACGGCACCCATGCAGTTCTCTGTGATTGTCCTGAAGCCATATCCAATAGTGGCCTGCGTCTCCATGGAAAACATAAAGGCCCCAGTGAAGCCCCGCACGTTGGCCACGCACAGGCGACTCTTCTCGCCGTCGATGTCTCCGTTAATGTAAGTGATGAGCCAGTAGATGAGCCCAAAAAACAGCCAGGACAGGATGTAAGACAGCAAAAATAAGAGGAACACCCCCCTCCAGCGGAGCTCCACAAGCGTGGTGAAGATGTCTGTCAGGTAGGGGCTCCAGTGTCCAGGAGCCTTCTGAAAAACCACAGGAAACCTGCCATCTTTCTGCATGTAGAGCAGCCGCCTGGACGCATCCTGGCTGGTCAGGGAGTGAACCGTGGTGCAGTGGGTGTCAGTGACGGCCTGCTCGCCCGTTTCCTCGCTCATCGTGTTGCCTCGCAGTCTCCTGTAGAAAGACGAAACAAGGAGTGTCAAACTGTCAAGATCCTGCAGAGAGTTCACCTCATTACATCCGACAGAAATGTAAGGGAGCCTCACACGTTGTTGGTTAAAGTGAAAATGTCACGTTCAGCCAAGGTTAACGCGACTCTGCCTCTGGGTGTCAAACCTGATCTCACACTTTTCTTATTAAGTTGATTATTTACCAGCAGTTATTTTACAGCTAACTGTCAGCTGCTCCACTGACCAAAACCCAGGAAACTGGGAAATGGAATATTCTCCAGTGGTCGAGTCAGTTCAAGTTTTTATTTTTACAATCCACAAAGTCTGTAGGTGCTGTGCAATAGCCCCTTTAAATAATAAAAACTATGAGACTCATTATCATGGTAATCTCCCCAAAGCCCTAGAAAAACAATTGACCTTAAACAATAATTTTGAATCAGTAAACACATTATGACCTCTTTTTAACTAAAAGAATAAAGCCCAAACTTCCCAACTCAACAGCTATTTTTTAGCGATGAAAGTCTTTAATCAGCTACAGTAACTCGTCTCGCTCAATTTAGCAAGACCTCAACCTCAGTTTGCTGCAGTTATTAATCTTTTCTGCCCTTATGAGTGTAAATTATTACCCACAAACCACCGCTGGCAGCTTTCACCTGCAAATGTCACATCAAATGTCACCCTTTAACCACGGTTGACATTTGTACCTGTAATTTTTATTGCTGACACACATGAAAAGCAAATTATTGCATTAATATCTGAGAGGATATAAATTTACTGCTGGATTAATATTCCAGGCCTTCCACATGCTCGATCACACTTTTATCAATGTTTACATTGTTCTGTGATGTTAATCTTGGTTTATGATCAGCGAGGGATCAAAAGAAGTTTCTCATCAATGAAGTAAACGCCAAAACACTTTACCGTCTGTTTCAGACCCTTTCATACAGGCGGGTCACCACCAATAAATACTGAAAGTGACTAGAAGGTATGTGAGTAGTGAGTATCGGACCCAGATTGCGATTCTGAGTTTGACCTGTTAACCCAAACACAACCAAGAGCAGATTAATCAGGCAGATAAACAAGGTCACCTGGGTTGACCTTTTCACTGCCCTGAATAGAATAGAATATAATAGAATAGAAAAGCTTTTTGACTCACAGAACTCGTAGTGTGTCGGGTTTCATACAAGATCCTCGGTCCTGCAGAGCATTCGTCCATGTGCGGTAGAAGGCATGACTTTAGTTTGCAGAGGGGTCAGTAGGGGGCCGTTCTGGTCCTGAGGCAAAGTCCCATTTTGTTATAACAGTTATATCAGAAATCACTTCCCTCTCAAACCTCATTGGACAGTCTGGAAGAATTTACAACCTGTGGAATATTTCCAGGTTTCCATCAGAAATCTGCACGTCCCGTTCGCTGTTTGCTTCAGGAAGACTGAATGGAGGTTGTGCAACCTAAACAGCCTCCCACAAAAGTGATAATCGCTGGGTATCGATTGGTATTTTCTGACATTTTCCTTTGGATTTTTGTGATTCATTAGACAGAAAGTTGACCTTTGCTCATCAGGCCGACTCTGGGATTGTGTCCGTCTCTGTTGTCCTAAATTATGCTGTGATAAGACAAGATATCAAAGCTGAACCGCCAAGGAATGCTGGCCTTTACGTTATCACACTTTTATTGCCATTATCATTTAAAACATCCAGAAGGAAACATCAACCTTGCCTTAAAGAGGGTTATAACGTGCTCAAAGATGTGGACAAAGATAAGATAGATTCCCATAGGAAGGGACAATAAAAAGCAGGATTACTTCCTTTCCACTGTGATTATGTCCAATTTACACAGATTTAGAAGAAGAACCAGACCAAACAGGAGGAATGTGTGCAGGGAAACCGTGCACTGAGGTCAGGAGTTCAGGCTGATGAGCGTCGTAAAGCAAGATTGATCAAGTTTATGAACAACAAGCAGCACTGGTCAAAAAGAGGAAAAACAAGATTGTAAAATAGCCACATTTTATGCACGTCTGAGCCGCAGGTGTGACAGTACAAGTTTACATGGCTGGAACCTCTGCCCAGCCATATAAACCGCTTTAATGGATCAGATAAGAAGGTGTAAGAACACTGGAGTCCAGACAAAGGCAAACAGCTGATGATGATGTGGGTTTTTGGTTTTTATTGGCCTAGTAATTTTTACCTTGACAACATTGTGCCGCGTCACCCTCAGTTACTCAGGTTGGCTGAAATTAGGTTGGAAACAGTCAAACAGATCTGACTTTGACGCGTCAGGTGACACTGAGGGCCTCCGCTGGTGCTGCTAATCGAGCCAGTTTAGCTTTATTCTGCTAAAAAGGCAAATAAAAACAGCCACTCCACTTTCTTAGACTCCAGGTGAGCTAAAGCCCCAGCGAGCACCATAGAGGGAGACTATTGTTCTGACTGATAACGATCAGGTCAATCAGGTATGAAATGAATGTAAAACATTCATGCTTTCTTCATTCTTGGAAAAGATGATTAATACAGCAAAAAGGTCAACACATAGTTAAGATGTTTACCATCTGGAAAACAGCTTGAGCAGTGGCAATGTAACAGCAGTCAACATTTCTGCCTAAAGCTGCATTTCAAAAACACAAATCTGTGTCTATTGTGTTTTTATATATGCATATATTTAAATGCTCTGCTAAAGAAAATTATTTTCAAATGAAACAACGATTTTACACTATTAGACTTTAATCTCCGTCTTCTCGGAGCAACAATGAGAATAATCTTCAGTTGTATTGATGAGTCACTCCAGCCTCCACTTTCATGCAACCTTATGTAACAAAGAGAACGTGAGCCACATGCCGAAAGCAAATCACAAAAAAGCCAAATCCGTCACCCAGCTGTCAAAACAGAGCGTTTATAACAGTCAGGTCGGACGGGTGTGCGTCTCCATTGTGATGCAGAGCAACATGGCAGCTGTGGCCGCCTGAGTCTTCTGTCAGGTGAACACAGGGAGGGAGGTAAATGCTTTCCAAATGTTTGCAGAGGATTACAGAGGGACACACTGAATGCACTCTGTAATTAATCATGCCATGGTGTTGTTTTGTCCTTCCCGCACGGTCGATATGCAGTTAAACGTCACAGATGGACCTATTTATGTGTCCCGGCAGACTGGAACCACAAAGAGCAGACAAGCCAAAGTGCAGCTGTCAGTCAGAGTGCTTTGATGTGACATCAAAGCATCACTCATACTGTCAGAGATGCTCCCGCTTCGCGTCCGCAGCGTTTGGAGGTCCGTCGTCCTGCTGAGTGTTCTCACCGTGGGTCGGTCCCAGGAACACTGAAAACCAGAACTCTTCCACGCACCTGGTTCACGTCCTTGTCTGATTTCAGGCCAGCCCGAGTCCACCTGCAGGAGCCGACGCTGCCTCGCCAAGATGCTGATCGATAAGTCGGTGATGTCTCAGCCTCAGGAGGAAAGCTGCAACCAGATGATCTTCGTGCCTTTCATGGAGTACCAAACACTCTCTGTGGTGAGTACCAACAGTGATTCCCACTGTTCCTTCAGGTGTGGTGAAATTACAGGTAAATGTTTGTTTTCTGCTGTCACACACCTGATTATTCATGTTGTTTATTTTTTTTACAGGATACCAAGAATCTCCGCCTTATCAGTCGCATGCAAGCTTCACTCGTAAGCTTTGAAATATGTTTGAATTTTTTATTTATTTATATATATTTTTTTTGAGTCTGTGTGTTTGAACTGCAGGTTTGGACAGATCTGGAGTTAGCCTGGGACACTGCAGATTATGAGTACGATGAGGTGGTCCTGCCTGTGACTAATGTCTGGACCCCCGAGCTTCACGTGACCAATGGGTGAGTCCATCAGTCCTTCAGTCATTTGACCCTTCCTGACCTCACCGGCGTTCTGACTCACACCTGCGCAGCATCCAAACCGACATGACGCACAGCTCCCAGGACCTGCTGGTGTACAGCAACGGTACCGTCAAGCACAGTGTCATCTTAAACGCAGAGATCAACTGTGAGGTCAACCTGTTTAACTACCCGTTCGCCTTTGACGCCTGTCCGGTGGCCATCCAGGCCTGGACCAAAGAAGGTGAGGCCATTTAACCAGTAAGCATCGCAGGAATTACACAGTGACAAAACAGAAGCTGCCCAATGAAAACGGCAAACTTTTGGCTTTTCTAGGAAAAATGCATCTTTTTACTGTGAAGTCTGTTTTAAGGGTGTGGCACCAAGCTGGCACTGGGTGACCTGAAGATGGTTGACGGTACCCATGGAGACTGGCAGACTGAGAGAGCAACCTACCAAAAACAAAGAGATGACCGGAATTACATCCTGGTGCGTTCATAAAGGCCTGCGAGTAACTATGCAACCATCTAATCTTACACCTCACAAAAAACTAAAAAAAAAAAAAAAAAAAAACAGACCGAGAACGTTGGTTGCGTATGCTCAGATATGCCAAGATCCGATGCCTGTAATTCCTTTGTTTTACCACTAGGTGGTGTAAATTCCCCAACATCCGTATATTTCCAATAGAATAGAATGTATCTTTATTATCCCGCAATGGGGAGATTTCAGTGTTCCAGCAGCAGCATAAAGCCTGAAATGAAAAGAAGAAAATAAGAAGAAAAACATGTACAAGACTTTGAAAATATAAAAAATAGAATACAAATAAATAAATATATGGCTAAAACCTATATATTTACAGTCCGGTGCTGTACATGAATAGCGTTACCATTTCCCATGGATGGGTTCATTGCACATAGACAGATATTGCACTAAATGTGTGATGGCTAGGATGCTGCATTAAACAGCATACACAATATGTCCAGCATAGTGTTGGAGGTTTAGAAACGCTGCATTCTTTCTTCAGAAATGGTCAGTTATGGTGGCTATCCCTTAATGTAAACTAATAATCACATATTGTTTATCTTTTCTGGGCACTGATGACAAATGATGGCGCAACATTCTAATTCTCACAGAGGGCTGATGTTGTGTGTCTGCAGGTTTCTCTGAGCATCAGATATCTCAACCCCTTCATAACGCTGATGCTGCCCAGTATTCTGATTATCCTGGCCGACATGATCAGCTTCTCCCTGCCGCTGACTGGTGGCGAGCGCAACTCCTTCAAGGTGACGCTGGTGCTTAGCTTCACCATGTTCCTCGTCATCCTTAATGACATACTGCCAGGAGACAGCCAATGCAGCCCCGTCATCCGTCAGTCATCGCTCCGCAGAAACAGTCAGCCGACCCACCACTGCGCACTCTAACTGTTGCGTCTCTGCCACACAGGGACGCACTTCTGCGTTTGCCTGGTTCTACTGGTGGTGAGCATGCTGATCTCCATGATACTGACCTGTTTTGCCAAAGACGGGAGCATTGTTTTCTGCTTCTGCTTGAGAAGATCAAGACCAGGAAACAGAGTGGATGAGGCAGAGGAGGTTGAAGGTGAGCAATGAGAAAAGTGGTGAATCTGAGAAGCTGTAATGTGATTAACAGTGTGTGATTCCACCCCTGCAGAAACCAAAACAGACGTCAGCGTGGTTCATCTCAGCGACTCGGAGGATCAAACTCAGCTGCTCAGGAAGGTGGTGAGCTTCCTGAAGAGGCTCCAGGAGAAGGAACAGGAGAGTGAGAGGTTTGAGAGGCTTGCAAGCACTGTAGACAACATGTTCTTCTGGTTCTATTTAGTTTTGGGCACAATTTATTTTATTGTCATGATCAGCGTGATGGTGAACTATAACTGCAAAGTTAACCACTTTGACTTCTGGTACTGATGCAGAGGGTTACTTTTCCATGCTTAAATTAACCCATCTGTTTGATTTTTCTCACACCGTCATTGTTTTTTGGCTCTCAGCTTTTTAATATGCACCAAAATTAATCAAACAGAATAAAATAAAATAGCTAAAATTTTTTTTTTTTTATTGTATGAAAACCACAACTAGACAGAACAGGAAAAAGACAAACTGTTCATGTGATAATATCCATATAATACAAATATGACATCAAAAACAGGATAGTGTTCTAGTACAAGGCACCTGAAGAGAAGCTGTGAAAGAGAACTTATCTGTGCTGGTGATCTTATCAACACCACTGTGTTTGATTTATGTAAATAAATACATAAATTAAAAATAATCACTTACATGCTTGAGTATAAAAGGTTATGACAGCCTTTGTTTTGCTAAATAATTAAATAACCCAAGTCTTCCTCCAACCTGTGCAACCAAAACATGACAGAAAATACAGAGTTCTATAACATTTCTGTCACTAATGACAGACAATGCACAACACCAGCTTTACAAAAAAATGAAAAATAACAGAAACCCCCTACACAGCAGCTGTTCTCAGCAGGAATCAAGTACCATCTCACTCATCCACCACTGTAGCCCACAGTAATGCAGATAGTCATCCTCATCTTCTTCAAGGTCTCTCTGTTTTCTCCACCACCTGCACAGGCAACAATATTTAAGTGCACAGCACTAAAGCATCTGATGGAAATGATGAGAACTCTAACCGACCTGTTTAAACATCTGCACAGTGAAATAGTTCTTCGCCATGGTTCTCAGATTGGACTCTCCACCCACCTTGCACCTGACATAGCCATATAGGTTGGCCCATTGCAAAACCAGACCCATAAATACTACAGCCTGAAGGAGGAGGGGCAAACATCAAACAGGAATGAGCAGCTAGCAACTAATTAGCAGCATTAAATCGACAAACAAACCAACTGACCAGCCATTTAATCCTGAAAGCAACAATGGTACTGAAGACGAAAACCACCCAGAACAGGGGGCACACAACGAGGCCCAGCCAGAAGATCTGTGAATCTGCACTCGATGCAGTGTCTGAACGTGCTGTCTGTGGAGGCAGAAAAAGGAGATTTCACTGTAAATAATCACAACTCCTCATATTTAAAAAAAAGGTGGTTGTTTTTGGAGGCAGTATGTCTGATGTTGCTGTGGTGCCATATGATATTTCCTTTTTACCAGAGTACAAAGCAGTCACTCTCTGTTACATTATCCTCAATTGTTTAATAATTTTCACACTTCAGAAAGTGTGGCACTTCAGAAAGTGCTGTAATGCGCATTTACTCTGAAATTTTGGATGAAGTCCTTTTACAAAAAGGATATTTGTGTTACTTTCTGGAGAGGAAGGATCGCAATAAACTGAAAAGAAGGAAATGTGATGAGACTGTAGAGCTTTCAAAGAATGATTTACAGCTCTGGAAAAAATTAAGAGACCACTTCAGTTTTTTCTGAAATCAGCATCTCTACATGTTTACATTTTTTTTATGGAAATTGGAAGAAATGTTGGCAGTAATTTAAAAAATGAAACTAAAATGTTTATTTTACTCAAAGGCATACCTATAAATAGTGAAAATCAGAGAACTGATAATTTTGCAGTGGTCTCTTAATTTTTTGTATGTTGGTGCCGTTTCTCCAAACTTGATTTTGCAGTGAGGATTCAGCAACTGGAAACTTTGTTGGCAAATTGGAATAGATTTCAGCTGTAGCTGATGAGCTTGTGCTTACCTTTCTTGACTCAAAAACCCAGTGGCTCTTTCCATCTTCATCTACTTGATTCCACCAACGAAGGCCCACCAACAGTCTCCCAGATACATTCTGAGAACGATGAGAGAAAATAAACTAAATCTCCATTATCTGCTGCACAACATGCAGCATGATCACATGAGATGCTCACCTTCACAGTCCAAAAGTCACATGACAGCAGAAGAATAATTGTTACCATGGAGGCAATGAAACGTCCGCTGAGCATGTCACATAACAAGTAAACCAAGATGGCACTTGTTCGGAAGAAGAGATGAAAGAAAGAGGCCACGGGATGCCTGAGACACAGATTCATTTTATCTTGGTGGCAGGATGCACAGAAACCATATATGTGCAGACTCTAAATCGGAGAATCCTTAGCATTAGAAGCCATTAAAGTGGTACCTAATAATCATTATTAGATTACTATTACTGCTTGCCAAATTACCGAAGCTACTGAAACTGCATTTTGGGTCATATTCAGATAGCTTACAAAATACAAGAAGATAAAAACGACGAGGTGTTTTTTGTTTATGCATCTAAGTTGTTCAAAATGTGATAAAGGTATGAGTCATTAAAGATGCGATTAGGAGCTAAATGGTAAGTCCCTTCGCTTACGCTTCCCACGCTAATTTATAACCAATATACATCTGTGAGCACCATGTTGTTACCTTATTTTGGACTTTGGGAGACTGGCGTTATCGTCGTCCTCACCAAAAAGAGGTGTATTTATTGAATCCTGAAAACATAAGAGATTAAATCAGCAGAGAAAACCGCTGGAGCTCAACGACCATACCGGAGAAAATATTTACACGGTTGAGTTTGTTTCGATCTTAAATCGATTATTACTGTTAATTCGCGAATCAAAATATAGTAGAAAACATTTTCTCTGTAAATTACATACAGAACTTCAGTATTCTTTCTAAATATTTAAAAAGGAATATATAGGATCATTCACCTGTCTTAGCATTTTGACAGCTCGAGCACAGAGGAATTTCCTGATGACGTGTAGTAAACAAAAGATTGTGTGCCAGGACCCAAAAAGGGTGGCTTTAATTGTGCCTGCCTAAAACGTAAACACGTAAATTATTTTATTTTAAAACACGCTAAAACCGATTTAAAAAAAAAACTGCAGAGATATTGCAGGTTTTGGAGGACAGAGAGAATTGGAGAATTTCACCCGTTTTACTGCCAGTGACAGAAAGGAACAAGAGTACCTCGATGCAGACAAAATAGCCGACATCCAATCCATTTCGGAAGTTGGTTAATCTTTTATTTATTTTTACAAAACTTTATTAAGAATTGTACAAAACTATACAACGAAAACAAAAAAAAAACAATTAAAAAAAACTATCGCCGGGGGTTACATATATAAAGATGTTTTTTTTTTTTTGTTGGTTTTTTTACAGTTTGCACTATTAAAATCATTGTAGAGAGCACATAGATTCAGGGTCTTGACAGCTTTTATGTTATTACATTTTCAATAGTTTTAATATACTGTTTGATTTCATTCTTAAATGTTAGAAAAAAAGGATTTTGATTATTGGGGAGGAAGGAATATTGTTGTAGATTCCTGGTGTAGTAATCTGCCTCTGCAACAATTATGCACAGACACAGCTCCCCACACATTATTTTTTTAAAGGCACAGAAGAGCAGCTTAGCAAAATGACTTCAATCCTGCTGGTTGTACAGTATTTTCATCCAACAGGGATCTTCAGGGACGAGCATCATGGGCAACACAATGGCCCCAGACATTACTGCAACAGAACAGGCATTTCCTGGGTTAGAGATGTGTTCATTATCCGATTTAGCCATTATATGCATGCAATAATTATATTTTCCTATTGTCCCATTCTAGAATCTAATGTCTTAACTGAGTTCAATCCAAAATCAAAACCTTTCAATGAAAAACAAGGGAAAAGCATAAAACAGAGAACAGACAAATAAATGAACATACAAGAATGAAAAAACAATGAATGGGGGTCACCAGGCTTCCACTGGCCATCGGCGTCTCTTGGGGTGGGTGGTAGTTGGTGGTGGGGGTGCTTAAACAGGCTGCCACTGGCCATTGTTACCTCTGCTATCAGTCTCGTCACACAGAGTGGACACCCAAGCACAGATGGTGACACGGTTGTGCACCTCAGCCTTTCACCTTTCTCATTTATAGAAGGGTGCATCTGCAAGAAAGAATAAATAAATACACATAGGCAGACAGACAGACAAAAAATCCGTACTATCTTTGGCTAAGCTAACGATAGCCCGGATCATCGACTCAAGCGTAGAAACAGCCTTCACGACGACACGTGACACTCTAATTCTTTGATGAATCGCATTTGTAAATAGCACGAATTACATCTTAGAAACCCTACCACACTCGTTGGATATTAGTTTAAAAAAAATATTTTTCTTATCATTGTTGTGCTCTTGGAACTCAATGCCCTCATCGGTATGGACGCCAAATAAGCAATAGATTACACGAAAAAGAAACATCCGGCATGGACTTCCGGTATGGATTGGATGTATGGCAGCCCCATGTTGGCCATCTTATCTGCAGTTGGGTGCCTCTCGAAAGGAATGTAATCTGGCAAGCAAATGTGACAGACAGCTTGTCTGGAGCGTTTTATGGCTCGTCTGTGCAGTATCAGAAAAAATGTTGTAAAAAGGTGGAAAACTTTGATTTATTACTTTTTTTTTTCAAATTAGTTTTTTTTTCTGTCAATGTTTCCAAACAGACATGATGAAGAGTGCTTATTTGTCATGGATGAATACAAATATACTCACTGATTAATTTGGAGCCAGATCATTACCATCGAATGAATAGCAGTGAAACCAGCCATACAATAGCTTAGTCTTGTTACAAATTCTGATGTCTGGGGAAAATTAATAGGCTTTTTCGTGTTGGGCTGAATACTCACGAAAAAACAAACAAAACAAAACACAAAAAAAACAAAAACTGCAAATTGTAAAACCTGCAAATTGTAAAATGTCTGTGTAGATTCTCATTCATCCAGGTCATAGTTATCCAAAGTTATATCTCTCTGTGCAACTGGACTGTAAGGTTTCCTCGAAATTTGGTAATGAGTGACCAGGTCTGACCTGGACTCATGAGTCATTACCTCATTACCAAACGTTTTCAAGGAAACTTTACAGTCCAGTTGCACACAGAGATCTAACTTTGGTTGCAAATTGAAAACAATTAAATAAAATAAAGATGCTATTCTGTGTTCCTTGGAGTTTTGGTGGAATTCTCATAGAGTTAAAACATAATTTCTACGAGTCTTATTTTGACCAAATATTATGAAAAAAATAACCTAGCTGATTTCTCACAGTCTCTGGGCCTCATTTATGATCAGTAAATGGGGAAGCAGGGGGAAGCAGTGCACTGTCAACACTGTGTACAGTGGAGATGGTGTGCTGCTGACCTCGACTCGGGACATTGTGGATCGGTGGAGGGAATATTTCGAAGACCTCCTCAATCCCACTGACACGGCTTCCAGTGAGGAAGCAGGGCCTAGGGACTCGGGGCCAGATTCTCTTATCTCCGGAGCTGAGGTTGCCAAGGTTGTTAAGAAACTCTTCGGTGGCAGGGCCTCGGGGTTGGATGAGATCCACCCAGAGTTCCTTAGGGCTCTGGATATTTGTAGGGCTGTCGTGGTTGACACGACTCTGCAACGTTGCGTGGACATCGGGGGCAATGCCCCTGGATTGGCAGACCGGGGTGGTGGTCCCTCTTTTTAAGAAGGGAGACCAGAGGGTGTGTTCTAACTATAGGGGGATCACACTCCTCAGCCTCCCTGGCAAGGTCTATTCGGGGGTACTGGAGAGGATCGGTGCACCACCTGCAGTAATGCGGACTCTGCACCGTTCCGTTGTGGTGAAGAGAGAGCTGAGCCGAAAGGCGAAGCTCTCGATTTACCAGTTGATCTTCCTTCCTACCCTCAACTATGGTCATGAGCTTTGGGTAGTGACCGAAAGAACAAGATCGCGGGTACAAGCGGCCGAAATGAATTTCCTCCGTAGGGTGGCTGGGCTTAATGTGATTTTTTTATTATTATTATTTCTAAATAATGTAGAATATATAACAAAGAAGATGATTCTTGCAGTCTCTGTTTGTTAAACAGAACATTTGCCTGGTTAGCATCTAACTGTTGAGGTATAGTTTGTACAAACAAAAAACCCCAGTCATACATACATAAGTACTGTTGGTAAATTATAAGTAGATGTAAGTGTAAGTCACAACTGCTTAAATAACTTCTGCTGCTTTTTTTTTTTTTTTTTTGAAGATGGTTAAACTTACAAGTCACATTCTAAAACATGATTAGTTCACCTGAAATCTGGAATCTAAGCAACAGAGAGGCAAAAATCAGTGTTCTGCGGTTTGATACTGCCCTGAGGGAGCTGGGTGAACTTCGGCATGTCTGATGGATTATTTCCGCCAGGTGTATGTGGTATAAGCAGAGCACATCATCACAGAGCTTCTCTATGTTCTGTCGTATCTGCACAGTGTGGAAGCCGTCCATCTGCTTGGCGGACTCCACTCTAATAAGAAGGATCTGATAGCATCTAATGACAAGGCAGACACCCGAGCACCTGATGCTATCATCAAAGGTGGCCTCATCAATCAGACCAGAGTGTGACGGTTTGTCATGCGTGTGATGACAGGAGAGGTCGCTGATGAAAGGCGGGAGTCCTTGAGCACAGTGGAATGATGGACGTTGGAAGCGCAAACAGGAAGAGGTGTTCATGGCTGTAATGTAACCTTTTACCTCTGGCAACCTGGTAAGAGGTAGTTTTATTGATGGGGTGTGGCAGAGGGCAGGAGAGCCACTTTATGTGATGAAATGAACTCACTGTGGATCTGTCCCACACGTTTACACATTAAGGTGTTTGTCAGTTATCATTATAAAATTATTCAGAATTTTTTTTTAACTCAAGTGTCAATCATTTGCCATTTCAGAACATTCAAGTTTTTAATAGATGTACAGGTGATCTAAGACAATTTGTTCAAGCATAAATTGCATAAGTTTACATTCCTCCAAAGTCACACTTGTGTTGCTCAAGCACAGGAAATTTTCAACACAGTGAATGAACTCTCAAGGGCTGTGGAGGAAGGGGCTGAGTTTACGCTTATGTGCATTAACATGGTTGCAAATTCTAACTCTCTCCATCTGACATCTTTGCGTGAGAATAAAAGCGGAGAAACCTTTGACAGCGGCATTTTTCCCATGATCAGGGCCGGGTAGAAGAAGTGAACTGCCTTCGAAAGGCAGCGAAGCCCAGGAAAATTGATTGTTGACCACACAACAACTGTCGTATTGCGGCTGTCAGGCCTGCAAGGCGCCAGGAATTCCTTTGGGAAACAGCTTAATAGCTCATTTTCATGGCAAGTGAATTTAGAGTGAATGGGAGTGAAAAGGGAGCTAAGCGAGAGCAATGAATGAGGCAAAACAGAAAACAGGGTTATATTTAAATGACACTATTTTTTTGCACATTTTTGAATTTAAAAATGTTAGAAGAGGTATGCTCAGTGTAAAGTCATAAACACATTTGCTTTAGGATAAACACCATCTTTCATTCATCTAATGGGCTTTTTGTTTCTCTAACTTACTTTGTTGTTGAAGTGTGTCTCAGGGACAGGCCTGTTACCCCATCCTTGCTTTCCCATAATCTCTGGTTTCATTTATTAGGGAATTTCTGCAGAAACAATGATCTTTCTTTTCTAAACAGTGTTTCATACCTCTGCTGAATATATTAGAATTAGCATGGACCTACAAACATGTTTATCCATTCATCACAATGACCCATGAGAATTAGATTTAACAGCTTTAATGTCTTTCACTAAATGTAATAACATAATCGAAAAACACTGCATTATTACACGCATTTAAATCATTCCTGTATTATTTCGAATAGTAATATTATTTAATCGTTTGCCTATTACTGCTATTTCTGTGAATAAATCAATAAATGAATAAAGAATAATTCCATTATTTTACGGATTTAGTAAAGAGCAAATTAGGAGACAGATGGCTTTACTGACCATGAAATCATTTGTTGACCATTTGTGTAATCATGGGAGGACAGAAAGCGCAATCTTTACAGCTTGTGATAAGTATTCATTTGCAACAGGAACATTAGTCCTCATTTGCTGCCTGTGCCCCCACTTTATAGCTTTGGGAACACACTCAACAAACACTAACAAATCACTTTCCTGGGACATCACGACTGACCCTATGGTAAGTAGCTCAGAGTTTTTTTCTTTTTTTTCCCCAAAGTTTTAACCCAAGTAATTGTTTTAAGTGCATGTATCAATCAGAGCTGCTGCCATTTAAAGTTACATTAGCTCCTACATTAGCTCCTACATTAGCTCCATTGACTTATCCAAGAACACAGGTGGAAACACTGTAAACAATCTCTGTGAGAGAGAGAGAGTGTGTCTGTGTCTGTGTGTGTCTGTGTGTGTTCTTGTATTTGCAACATATTTAGTACCAAAATACTCATTCTGCCAGCAAAGTGAGGAGATTCTTGGGACATGAGGACATTTTGGCTGGTCCTCACAACTTCAAAGGCCTGTTTGAGAGTTAAGACTTGGTTTTAAGGTTGGGGTAAGAGTTGAGTTAAGGTCAGTTAGGATCAGGGTTAGGGTCAGGGGCTTAGTTTGGATGGTTAGGCTAAGGGACATTATCTCTATGAAAGTCCTCACAAAGATAGAAGAACTAGTGTGTGTGTGTGTCTATGTTTTGGAATAGACGAGCGTGCATGTGCATGCAAGTTGTTATCTTGTGCATGCATGCATGGCCATAGATACAAGCCACGTGGAAAGCGAGCTTTCCATAGATCAAGGCTAGCTAATGGCTGCTGCTGCCGCCTCAAAATGAGCCATGTAAAAGAGCGGCGTTATCGATTGAGCGTGCCCGACGAGTGGTGAAGTCGGACAACACCTGTGATTTTAATGGCACTCTTACTTTTTCATGTCACAGGAATAAATCACAACTAGGCTGCACTGTGCAGAACAGAGGAATGCTTTGACACATTTTATATTATGTTAATAACATCAGACAATGTGGGGGAGAGAGGGGCGTGCACGCATTCTTCACAGTCTGTGAGGTGAATGCGGAGGGGACTGGACAGGGCGTCAGCCTGGGGAACAGACACCTCCATTCAGCTTTCTGTTGTTCCTCTGCAGACTCAGACAGATCTATATGACCCCAGTGCACCACAGCATACGTTATATCTGCTCTCAGCAGCTCTAAGTCTAAATTTGCCAAGACGCATGGTTTTATTTTCACTATGCGAAAGGTTAATGTGATTAGTTCACAATTTCAGTCACTGTGAGAAGTCACGTGTTCGATGAAAATGTGTGTTCATTTTTTAAAAACATTTTTTTAGCCTTCCTCTGATCAGTCATGTCCACAAACTAAATCCAAACCCACAGACGTCATTAAGTGAAAGGATGTAGTGTTTGTGAACTGTCTGAGCATCACTCCTGCTCCTCTCACATAGAACCAGATCATCCTGGGATGCGCTTGTGCCAGATCTATTCCAGCACACCTTCCAGGAAACACACTTAATCTGGCCAGCGTTACTGACAATAGCTCATGCCTTCCTCCTGCAGGAAATGTGTGTCTTTTATAAATATTGTTTGAACTCTCTTCAGTCTGCTGTCCTTCTAACCAAATAAATAAATACATAAAAAAAAAACAACAACAACATCAAGCCTTTCCCCTCTTTATTGAACCTTCTCTTCAAAAACACAATGCGTGTGAATCGTCTTTGGTCAAAAAAAAAAAAAACAGTTGTGGATGTTTTCCCACTGGTACTAAACCAGTTTAAAACCCCACGACGTCCTCCGAAGACTTTCTTTCTCGTTCTTTTTTGTCCGTCTAAGACAGCGACGACTTTGAAAAAACAGTGAAATGAAATGAACGCAATATTACAAAACATAACACAAAATATGGCCCATCAAAATGTGCAGGTATAGCAGTGCTCTATCTTACAATATCATGTTCAAAATGTCGTGTAATATATACTCAATTACTATAAAAGTATCACAGTGAATTTCTTTTACTCGATTATTGTTGTGTTCATCCTTACAAGAGTATCAAATAACAGAATAAAGTTTTACTTACTTTTGAAAATAACATTTACAATACATTTACATAGTAAAATGTGCGGACTACAGTATAGGAAAGTGATAACTGTCATTATCAATTTCCCAAATTTCTTTTGTAATAATGCATTATCAAAAAACAGCTTATATACAGTAAAAGAGCTTTTTACGGTCAGAGGAACTGCAGCACTATGATGTCAGGTAAACCTCAAACAGGCTCGCTACAGAGTGCATACGGTAAAAAATACCAAATGGAAGTCCAATATTCACAACAGTAGCCCACATGTTGAATTTGTAGAAGTCACTTTCTGTTTGATGGTCAAACTGGGGACGGGCTCCGAATGCTGGCATGATCCACAGCTGTGAGGAGGAGTGACAGGAGAAGAGGATGGAAAGTTGCATGAATGTGTGGGGAGGAATAAAACAGAACATGAGAGAGGTCTGTACTCACTATGATGTTGCTGAGCAGCAGGAAGGCGCAGACCTCCTTCAGCACCCTCCTCTTCCATAGCAGTTTCGGTTTGTGCTCTGCTGTGTGGCTGTGCAGGCTCGGTTCGGCCAGAGCCGGGTCGGCCATCGTGTCCGACCCTCCCAGGCTGCCCAGCTCTCTCTTGGGCTCCAGCACGTAAGGGTTCACCACCACTGTGGGCGTTGGCTGCTCTTCGTGGAAGGGCTTCCGGTGTAGACCCTCGATGATGAAAAAGTTCTGCAGGCCCAGCTGGATCACCATCAGGATAGCCCCGGTCAGGTTGAGCCTGTTCAGGTGGCCTTTGGCTCCGGCCCCAATGGTGGCAATGATACTGAAGTAGCTGATGATGAACTGTCCCAGTGAGGCTCCCACCAACAACCCCACGTCCAGGTTTCGTGTGGGGCTCTTGTCTGACACCTGCTCCCTGTGGTCCACTTTGAACATGGCACAGCCAATGACAGTGGTCACCGACATGAGGACAACTATAACGATGTTCATAACAAAGTACATCATTAAAGCCTTGTCTTTACTCTCCTTATCACTATCCTCATTCAGCATTTCTATCTCATAAATGATGAAGGTCGCCAGACCCGCAATCACTAACAGAACCCCCGCTACAGGCCCGAGAACTATATCTTTCAGCCGGAATTTGATGTGGTGGTGGCAGTGTTCATCCATCACTCGGCCCACATTTTTCCACAGGATGTAGGTCATGGCAGAGGCAAAGAGGCTGTACTCGATGTTGAAGGGGTACAGGTAGTAGTAGGCCTTCTTGATGATGCTGCACGACGTGAGGCTGCACTTGCACTTGTCGTCTCCGTAAGCTGCTGTGAGACGCAACAGCAGGTTACAGCAGATGCAGCATGAGGTTTCACCACCAGCCTAACTGTTTGAGCTGCTTGACTCACCCTTACTGATGTACTGGCTTCGTCCGGAGGTTTTAGTGTTGTTGTCCGGGAAGTCGGGTAATGTGGTTTGGTGGAGGGACTCCTCGGTGACCAAGGTCATCCAGATAACAAGATTGGTGGACAGGGTGAGCATGAGCCCACATCTGTAAGGAATTAGACAACATGAGAGCTGAACATTCTTTTTATTTATTTTTTTAATTTTTTTATAAAGACGAGGGAGAGCTCGATCGACCACCTACCTTGTTATGTTCTTCTGCACATGCACGCAGTCTTTGGAGTGGAACCACAAAAAGTATGTCTGCAAAGCAAGCGCACCGTTAGCTGACTACCTTTTTTCGTTGAGGAAAACAGGAGCAGGGGTGTGCCGTGGCATACCTGCGCGATAATGAAAACCAGTTGCACCACCGGAAATGCAACCTTTACGGCGGATTCGCAGTGGACGTAGCCGACGTAGCTGACAATTTTGAAGATGTCCATGATGATACTGAGGACTCCGAAGAGCACCAGGCCTCCTGGAGAAGCAGAACATGTCAGACATTGAGAGAGACTCTTTGGAAATGAGATCATTGCCGTCCTTACCCCTGAGCCACACAGGCCCAGCATGGCCGTCTTTGTAATCAACAGCATCCTTCTGCCTGGCTGTGTAGGCAACATAGTAGATCATCCAGATGGAGGTGAGGATGAGGAGAACGATGAGGAAGCTCTGCAGGTCAGACGTGTCGATGTTGACCTCGCTGTAAGCGCTGCCGCTGACCAGGGCGCAGCCCAGGATCAGGATGTTGACGCAGAGGATCCCAGACATCATCCACCCCCAGCTGCGAGGGCGTTCCTTCACCACTGCGCCAGCGTTCACCTCGGGCTCGCAGGGGTTCTCCGCCTGACCCGGCGCGCTGACGCTGTTGGACAGGTGAGCCTGCTGTGTCTCCTTGTCTTTGCCTGTCATCATACAGGGTTGGCAGGGATAGCCATCGGTCAAACACCGACAGGCAAAGCTGCTGTTTGGACACATATTTTTCTTCTCAGCACTCCAGGTGCAGCAATAGAGGCTCTATCTTGTTACAAGTCAGGCTGTCCTTCAGCTGCAACCTTTATAGACCTCTTTCCTGGAATGCCACCGCCCAAGGTAACCTGTCAATAAAAGAGCAAGCTGTGAATGAACAATGCGTGCAAATAGCTCTGTATCAAACCAAAGACCTCAAAAATTTTGATATGGATTAGTTTAACCCTCCATCTCTGATAAGAGCACAGATAACATCCTGAAGGCTGAAGGAGCAACATTAGATGGAAACAACCACAGCCCACTGAAAACTGAGCTAAATCCCTAAACTGTGGATCAGGTCAGTGAAGCGTACCTGAAGCTGAGAGATTCTGAGGAGCAGGCAAAGTCGTCTTGACTTTTATACGTTTTCTGAGACGGGTCCGTTTACTGTACAGTCATAAAGGTCAATAAATCAGTTATGTACGTCACCATATTGTCACCGAACACATGTGTGTTTTGGCAGAAAATACTACCGCAAAGTTCAAAAAGATGTTTGCACAGAAAATATTTTCATTGGAATTCTGAGGGACCCCCCCCCCCCCCCCCCCAAAAAAAAAAAAAAAAGAAAAAAGAGAACCTGAATTTACAACCTGAAACCTTCTTTTTGAGCTTCGGTTCACTTCCGGGCCCCCAGAGCTGCAGCCTGTCTTTGAGCATATTTTCATCACAAGTTTCCCCTTTTCCAATCAGTGTGGGTCTCACTTTAAAACCTGTTTTTCCATTTGAAAGAATTTATTTAAGCCTCTTCCCCTTTGGCTGTTTCCCTCCAACTTGCCCCCCTGGAAAGGAGGTTGTAAAGATTAAAAATGAAAGAAATTAGGTAGTTTATACCTATGGAAAGAATGAGCGATTTTACAACTTCTCTGTCATGGTTTACTATTAAACAGTGTCATTTCAAGTATAAATACAGACCTTATTGTTTTATATACAGAACTTTAAATAAAATATCGAGGTCAGCAATTCGTGCGTGCGTGCGCACGCAATAATAGTGCGGGGTTGCCGAAGTTCAAAGGAAATCTGCGCCGGCGTGATGAAGAGATCTGGGGGGACCCCCACCCCGGACTGTGTTCCCCCCTCAGCCACCAGGAGCACTGCCTCCCCTCCCGTCACGGTGCAGACGTCCCTGGATACAACCGACGCGCTCCGTCGACCCTGCGGGGAACAGCGCGCACCAACCGGCGCGTCCACCGACGGTGCTGGGGCGATGGTGGTGGTGGTGTCCAAACGGAATGGGACCGAGCGGGGCGAACTGACGGTGCGCCATGAATGACAGGTACCACAGGGCGGCCCGGGACGGCCGCCTGGACCTGCTGAAGGAGGCGACGCGGAAGGACCTGAACGCGCCGGATGAGGACGGCATGACAGCGACTCTGTGGGCCGCTTATCACGGCAACGTGGAGGCTCTGCGGCTCATCGTGTCCAGAGGGTGGGTACCTTCCTAACGACCATTACATGTATCTCAGATCAACGTTTTTATCAATCATGTCGCCTAATGGAAAATAATAAATAATTAATAATTAACTAAATAAAGATTATTGCAGTAAAAATAGGCAAAGCAAAGTCATCAAACCATAATTCTCCAGGAATGCAAAGGAACTGCACAATCAAAGCAAATACAAGCCAATTTTCTTAACCCCACATACACAAGTCACACTGATGGGATACTCTTTATCCACATAACCGCCTCTTTATGGTTGCTTTACAGTTATACTTATTATTTGGGAATTTTCTTACTCACGATCATCTAATTCTGTGGGAGGCCCTGCTTGTCCTGCTTTTCCCTTCACTCCTTTTTCACATGAACTAATCTCATGGACGAGCCTTTTAAGATCAGGCAATTTGTCACATCGCTATATCACACTGTCACAGCTACAGCCGATCGCTGGAGAACGTCTCCCAAGAGCAGCCGTGAGTCACACAGGCGGCTCATAAAAGGGCTCTAAATCAGCGCAGACGGGCACGATGGCTCGTCACCCCAGTTCTTTCCACCTTAGCGGGGAAAAAATAACAGCAGACCAGATTAGCAACTGATAACAGTCTGAGGACCGAGCAGAAGCGTGCATGCAACCCGGCAGTCCTCAGTCTTTTCTGGCTGACCTGGTTCTCCTGCTGACCAGAGAAAGAACAGGCCCATTATGGAGGAAAACCTTGGCTGAGAAGGCCTCATTCATCAGCGCTCAGTCTGCTGCATGGGTGGGGGGGCTTCGCTAGCTTAGCGTGCACCATGCCATGCCTCCACGTTTCCCATGAAATAAGAGTAAACAAGTCTCCGGAGGCCTTCAGATACCAGGACATAAAGCCCTGATTGACAGAAGGCACTATAGGCTGAGCGCTGATAGCAACATCCCGGCTCCCTGCACCCGTGAGAGAATCACCGTTAGAATGAAGGCGCGTTTCATAATCTTTGAAATTTCATGGGAAACATGCTCCTCGCAGTCATATTTGGCAAGTATATTGCAGCCTATAGCTGTCACGGTGCAGCAGCGTGACAGCCTAAAGGACAGAGAAGGGATTAAAGGCAGGCCTGAAGTCAGTGGTGCCAGCGTTTTTACGAGGATGAGCATAAAATATGACACAAATTTATCATGCCGGAGCTTCTCTGTTACCCAAAGTGTTCCTGATTTATTAGCTGTTCATCTTCATTTGTAGCTTATAATGTTCCGTTTTGTTTGCTCATAGTTTTATTGCTGCTGACCCAGCGGTTGAACTCAGTCAACCTTGAATGATTTTCTTCAATGATGCTCTAATGTAACACGGGTTTTTTGCGGATGGGATTAGGGATGGGGGGGCTGCAGCTCGACCTTAAAAGAATTCTGAGGTCAGAATATTTAACAGAGTAGATGCAGTCCCAGCCCTTCACTTGAGGAAGTTTCCACCGACCTCTGTCTGAGCTGTGAACCTTCCCCATCCTACATCCAGCAGGATGATCAGGCTGCAACTGATCTTTTTTTGTTTAGGATGTCAGACTTATCTATATTTATATCTATAAGTTACTGGACTGGTTCCACTTTATTTTGCAGAAAAACCAGGATACTTTTTTAAAATTAAGGTTTGAAAAAGCTGGAGAATAACAAAGTCATGGATGTGCAGGGCCTCGTGCACGTGTTGACGGCACTGACCACAATCAGAGTTTGTCCTTCCCGGTCCGTGTTGGGTCTGACACACATTCCTTCTGAAAACCGTCACAGTTCGGCCCATCAATTATACATGTCGTGCTTGCAGAGGGGGCTTCACGTGCACAGTCTCGAATGCACACATGGCGACCAGAGAGCTTCAGTCATTTAGGGTGCATCAAAACATGAAAACATAATGTGAGGGATACATCATGTGACCCATTATGTCGGCGTGAGGTGGGAATTTCAGCTCCACGCTCTTTAAGGTATGTTTGGACTGGTGCTGTTTTCTCCTCGCCCTCCTGTGAAACTGGAGACGGGTGCTTCAGGGCTGCTGCTGGTCATATTACAAACAGTCAGCACGCACACAGGTAACCCTGAGGTCGGACAGCGTCAGCCTAGAGGCAGATGTTGCCTCTGAAGTTAGCGATAGCTGCTTTCTTTCTCTAATCCAGAGGTCGGCAAACTAAGGCCCGGGGGCCACATGTGGACCGATGAACTATTTATTCTGGCCCGCAGAGCATTCACAATAATTTCTTCAAAAGCCAAATTAAGAATGTTGATTGGTTAGAAAAAGGTTCAGCCCCCCCCTTCACCTAGTATGCTAACATGTCCTCTCAAGAAGGTGGGGCCAAACATCATTTGGAGCTTCATCATCCATCTCTAGTTGGACCAGTTTACAGGCTCTTCAAAATATTTTCTCTGCCAATAGTCCATCAAGCAGGATTTTTAGTTAACCTCCGATCCTCATTTGGGGGGTTAGTTTCCTGCACCACCTGGCTGGCCCGTTCATTAAGATCTAAAACCCAGTGTGGCCCTTCAGGCTAAATAATTGCCCACCCCTGCTCTAATCAGATCATCCAGTGATGAAAACGTAACTAAAATCACATAAGAGAGGGCCCACAAAAGACAAGCTTAAAGGTATGAAGCAAAGGTTGGAGCTAACGCTTCTGTCTCTTTCAGAGGAAACCCTGACAAGTGTGACATATGGGGCAACGCACCGCTCCACCTGGCAGCGGCCAACGGTCACCATGGCTGCCTTTCCTTCCTCGTATCTGTCGGAGGCAACATCTGGTGTCTGGACAACGACTACCACACACCGCTGGACATGGCAGCCACGAAGGGCCACTTGGACTGCGTCCGCTACCTGGACAATGTCGGCGCCAAGCAGACGGAGCTCAATGCCAAGCTGGTGAAGAAGCTGAAGGAAAAAGCCTTCCGTGATGCCGAGCGGCGGATCGAAGAGTGCATGAGGATGCAGGACAAGCACCGCAAGCACATGGAGCGGAAGTTTAAGAGGGAGACGTGCGAGGCTTCTGCGTCTGACGCCACCAGCTTCTCCAGTTATACCAGCAGCTCTGTGAGCCACAGACATCACAACCTGGATGCCACCACCATCAGCGTGCCATACTCTCAGGTCAGGCTTGAACCGCTTTCTAGCTGCTTTTCAGAAACAGAAATGACGTCAAACTGAACACAGGGCTGTTTTTGTGAGGCTCTTTCATTCCCAACTCATCAAACAATGATGCTCGCTACAGACATTTTTTTTTACATGATTAGTACTTTGCATGCATGGCCTGTAATGTAAGCTAACAGAATGCTAATGCCAATCAACCCATTTTAATGACATTCGTTTTTCACATCTCAGCCCTCATTACAACCCCAACATGTATGTAAGTGAAAATAATAAATGTAATCATCTTGGCTACATAAAGTCTATTCCTCCTAATTTCATGTCAGGCTACTCTCCACGCCACAAACAAAGGGAAGACAAAGATTCAGAGAAAGCTGGAGAAAAAGAAACAAGGGGACGGGACCTTTAAGATCTACGAGGATGGGAGAAAGAGTGTGCGCTCCCTTTCTGGACTTCAGCTGGGCAACGACGTCATGTTTCTCAAACAGGGGACTTACGTGAACCCCAAAGACCGGGGACGGCGCAACGTCCGTGACATGTTTCCCAGGGACACCAGCGATGCCATTTCTCGTGCCATTAGCGAACCCGACCTCCACGGGCCGGATGTGGACTATTCTGAGATCAGCACAGACTCGGGACACGATTCCTTGTTCACCCGGCCCGGTCTGGGCACCATGGTGTTCAGGAGGAACTACATGAGCGGAGGGATGTTCGACCTCAGTGGACGAGACGAAGCGGTCGAAGGTCGTTCGGGTAATAACGTCCGTCTGCGCAGTCGGCTGCAGCCGTGCTCCAGTCTGGATGACGACAGCATCGGCAGCGCACGGAGTCTGCAGGAGAGAAATCTGGAAGAAGTGCCCTGGGAGGAAGTTGAGTTGGGCCTGGACGACGATGACGAGCCGGAAACGAGCCCACTGGAGGTCTTCCTCGCCGCGCAGAGCATGAGCGAGCTTTTCTTCATCTTCAAGCGGGAGAAGATCGACCTGGATGCGCTGCTGCTGTGCTCGGACCAGGACCTGAAGAGCATCCATATACCCTTGGGACCAAGAAAAAAGGTCTTAGATGCCTGTAAGAAACATCTGGAGACCATAGAAGACCCAGAATGCATTGAGGACACAGACCTGTAATGCAATGGTGCAGAAATATGCTTGGATGGCTGGATGGCTTTTATCTGCGTGGATGATTGTTGTTTCTTTACTTTTCAGTTGGTTTGGTTGGTATGAAAGCAATGATGGTGTCTGCATGTCTCTGCAGCATCATTTAATGCCATCACAGTCACCTGAGAACTGAATGTGGGGCTCTGTGTCCCCTGAGTATGTTTACCCCTGTGGGGTAAATCCCACCACCCCGTCTACCCGTGCATCCTAACGTTAGCATGCGTGGTTGAAACACGCGTGCTGTTTCCTGTGCAATGTTCAAGTTTAGCTGGACTTCAATTTAGGGCAGACTTTTAATAAATTTTTGCAATTATTCACTCTTCTATGCGCTGTGGGCCACTCTTATTTCACACGTAGACGACTGCGATTGTATCTACACGTACAAATCTGTGTGGCAGAGACAAAAAATGGGGGGAAAGTCTTGTTTTGCCATCTTTGTCAGGGTAATCTCTCGTCCTGCGTTTCATCAGCTCAGGAAGTTTTGTACACAAGTGCCATTGTCTGGATGCTATGCAGCAGTTATGCAACATCGTTATCAGCCGGAAACGGTCTGGCGTTTCCTAGCAACGCTGAAGTAGCCACATGATAACATAGCATGACTCATAATCATCCATCAATCATATGTGGTTTCATTTAAAGTCTAACTGTTATTCTTCTGGGTTTTATTACGTTTTTAGAGGATTCAGAGAAATTAGAACAAACAGGATGTTTGTTGCCTTCATGGGTTGGTCCTAAAACTTATCATTTCCTTCCGTCATCCGGTTAATCTGCTGCAACTTAAGCTGTGAAGCTGGATCGAAGGTCAGCCGTAGGAATCAAAGGGCCGAGAACCACTTCTGCAGCAGGACCAGAGCACAAAGTAACTTTCTCCAGGAGTTGTTTTCTGCTGTTTTTAGACCGACACAGTGAGACCTTGAGCTGAAAGCATGGCAGAACTTAACAGGGATATCGAGGATAAACCAAAAAATAACACAGAATCCCTGAATTTTCTTGTCAAACCATTTGACTACCTGCCTCCAGAGACCGTGTCCTGCGACTCTTGTTTGGACCGTCCCAGCAGGGCCATGAAAACCTGCCTGACATGCCTGGTTTCTTACTGCGAGGCTCATCTCAAGCCTCACTTGCTCAACGCCAAATTTCAGAAGCACCGGCTAGTGGATCCCCTCCATGACACAGACTGCCGGGTCTGCGAGGTTCACTGCCTGCCTTTTATGCGTTTCTGCCTGAAGGACGGCTGCTGCGTGTGTCCGGATTGCGAGAAGCACCAACACGAAGGGCACCCGACCATACCCGTGAGGGAGGCGCGCAGCGGGATCGAGGTTTGGCGTTCTTCAGGATCAAAGAAGCAAATGTTTCAGCATGTAGTTGAAGTTGTTGCTGTTTGTAGGCAGAGCTGCAAAAGAAGTGTGAGGAGATCAGCGAGCGTGTATCAGATGCTGAGAGAGCCGTTGAACAGCTGAAGAGCAACTGTAACTTCATTAGGGTACGTAACAGGAGAAAAAAACATTTCATTTATGGACAAAGCTAATTTCTGCTAATTTAGCCTCTCCGCCTCTGCCGTCGACAAGTCTTCTGTGCAGGACGCCTATGTCATCGTTGAAAAGCAGTTCGCACTGCTGCGCACCGCCATCAAGGAGGCCAGAAAGCAGGAAGTGGAGGCGCTGGAGGGGGAGAAGAGGGCGGCCCTCCGGCAGGCTGAGAGCATCCAGGTGCACGTGGAGCAGAGGAGAGCAGAGCTGAGCAGAATTCTGACTGAGATGATCAAACTGTCCAGGAGGCAATCTGACGTGGATTTCCTGCAGGTGCAGCTCAGACAATAATATGGGACTACATTCCCTGGAGGAAGCTCCTAAACACCCTTATGTTGATGGTCCAAACAAGAAACGTTGTGCATCAGTAAAAACAACCCACCTTATTTTACCTGATGTGTTTCCAGGAATACGGCGAGTGGAAGAAAGGAGCTGCAGATTTAAGTCTGCCGACCGTGCCCGTCAGCTGCATGGATCGCCTCACCTCTTACGTGGAAGTGGTGACAGCTGCCACGCAGGAGCTCTGTGACCTGATTCTCTCCTTTTACCGAGAAAAAACGAGCCCAACCTGGAAACACACTGAATGTAGGTTGTCTAGTAACTAATCTAGTAAACTAGTAACTAATAGTCTTTATGATTTAGGTGCTAAAGCCCCGGGGTCAAAGTCTTCACCCTTCACCATGCCTGAGCCTGAGAGCCGAGAAGACTTCCTCCAATGTAGAAACACTTTGCAGCCTTTTACACTTTTCCTGACAAGAGTGTCCTACTCACTGTGTCCTCTGTCATTTACAGACTGGAGGAGTTTGACATTTGACCGTGACACCACCCATCACTTCCTGCGCATGATGGAGGACAACAGGAAGTTGATCAACACCAGCCCCTGGCAGCACAGCTACCCCGACCACCCCAACCGCTTCGATCACTGGCACCAGGCCTTGAGCGCCGAGAGCCTGTACCAGGGCAGGCACTACGTCGAAGCGGAGCTGAGCGGGGAGGGCGCGCACGTGGGCCTTGCCTACAAAGGAATCGAGCGCAAGGGAGAGCAGAAGGCTGGCTGCATCGCCGGGTACGCATTTTCCTGGTGCGTGGGGAGAGACAGCAGAGGCGTCTTCACCTGGCACGCCAACACGGAGACGCCGCTGGCGGTCGATGACCTCAGCACGGTCGGCCTTTACGTCGACTTCCAGCGAGGCTCTTTGTCCTTCTACGACGTCACGGGGGGCATGAAGCTGCTGCATGTGTACAGGAAGAACTTCACCGAGCCCCTGTACCTCACAGCCTGGCTGTCCAAGAACAACGACTTCATTCATCTGGCCGATGGAAAATGATAACAACTTTTATTTACAGTCATGTTTTAATATTTATTTGACAGAATATTCACCTTCCAATATCAAATTTTAGTCTTAAATTGCAAACATCTGACTTACTACCCCCTTGTTTTTGTGAATTAGAGGTAAAATAACTTCCTTTAAATGATTCCAGTGGAAAAAACAGTTTAACGATTATTCTTTTATTTGTTTTACGTTTACTTTATTCTAAAATAAGGACAATAAAGATTTATTAAGAGGAGGACTTTAAAAAAAATATCACCCAGTTCTCTGCAAAGTCGGAATGATAAAAAAATCTATGCGGTAAAATCAGTTTCATGCTCGTCATACACAGGATTGACAAAGTGCACTCCAGTCCGCCTCAGGCAGATGGAGTTTCCGGCTTCTCCACCGTACAGACTGGGAACATCAGGCAGCACGGTGGGCTTGTCAAACATGGGATTATCAAAGCCCAGGTCCAGAGGCCCCCCGAGCTCCCCGACCACGCTCCTTTGCCTCAGAGATGGCAGTGGCGGCACGCGGACGACCCCCTTACGCACCAGGAAGCCCAGGACGAGGACCAGCGTGATTGTGATTAGGACCCCGAACACAAGCCCGACCACCATCCCTGCGTTGCTTCCTGACTCACCACTGCTGTTCCCAGAGGAGGCCTGGAAATCGGCGGCGGTGATTCCCAGATGAGAGCCCTGAGCCCGGGCGTCCTTCACGATGTCCCAGGCCAGGTTTTCAGACTGAGCCTCCCCTTCGCCGTCCAGGATGACCACCTGGATCTCAGGTGAGGTACCGAACGGGATGAACACCAACCGCTGAGGCTTGAAGACTTTGGACATGCCCAGCTTGATGAATTTATATTTAGGCAGGACCAGAAACAGGTGATGGATCCTCTGCCTGTAGGTCTGCAGGTTGAAGCCAGAGGTGTACTGGATGGTGACGATGGTGCCGCAGACATCACAACAGTGTCCCACAGGAGAGAGGGGCTTCACACAGCTCACAGAGGGACAGTTCACAAAGCTGCAGATCAGCTGATGGTTTGCAGAGTTCCCGCAGTCACAGCCGGAGGGATCTGCACACCCTGGCTCTCCAACAGTGATCTTCGAGGTTCCGTGGAACTTCAGCTGGCCGGAGCGCGAGCTGAGGTACTGCGAGAACTCCAACTGGCTCCCAAATGTCTTCCCAAGCACCGAAACCGATTTGACGTTGACGGTGGAGTGACTGGAGCTGGTGTCCACCCTGAAAGAGGAGCGGGCTTTAAAAACCACGTCATCGTGGCGACAGGGGGCGCTATCCTCGTGGACTGCGAACAAGAAGTTTCCACTCTGCAGGTCTTCTGATGATGAGGCTGCCTGCCACAAGGCCGGGTTAAACCACCGCAGGGACTCGATATCTTTGAACCTGACGGTGACTCCTGCTCCACAGCCTGGATCATGTCCACTAGTGGCTGAAAAGCCAGCTCCTGGATTCAGGATAAACTCGCCATCTATCGGAAGCCTCATCTCCTGGACGGCGTGGACGGTCTCCACAAACACTGAGACTTTTCTCTGGGCCAAGAACTCGACGATGTCGTTGCCACACGGAACATCTCCTTTGTCCCAGTTGGTCTTGTTCTCATAGTTGGTGTCAGGGATCCACTGTTTGTACAGCCCGTCCGCCACCCCGACTGCGAGGAAGAGAAGAAGAACGTCTGCTGTTCTCATCCTGAACATTTGTGGCAAAATGAGGAAAGAGCAGATGGACTTTGATTTCCAGCCTTGTGACCAGCGAGTCCTCACCAGCAAAACCACCGCATCAGCTGGTTCAAGCAGGTGACCTGTGAAAGATTTACACATCCTGCAGGAACAGAGAGGCTTACGAAGTCTTCATCATCGGTGTCTTCACCTTTCCTGACACTTTAATGCCTCTGTGGATCAGTTCCATAAAACATAAACTCATCTAAATATTTAAAAATGTCTGCTTATGAGCGTTTTGGGCCCTCCAGTCTGTTGCTGGAGGTGATCACTAGTCATTTAGACATTTTTGACCTGCAGATGCAGCAGATTTTCATAAACACGCAGTATAGGATGTGAGCCACGTGACGTGAACGAGGACGTGCGTGTTGGACGTGCATGTGCTTACGCGGTGTCAGGCAGCTGAGACCTGTTTATACTGATTGACCGCACATGTGCAACGAGTTTTCCTCTCCTCGCAGTGCCCGCAGGAGCAAACGCACCTCCTCCACATCCACGTCGTCATCTCCGTGTTGAATGCAACCTACAGCAGAGCAAACATTTGGGCCCTGCAGCACCTTTTCTCACGGTAAACTTGCACGTCTCGGTAAATGACTGGTTTTAATGTAAGGAGCTGTTAATTAGAAACACGTGTCCTTTAACGTCTCTCCTCCTCTTAAACAGGTTAACCACCCCCATCCTAATTTTAGAAAGACATTGGGAATCTGGGGGAAATTATCTGGTTATAAAGAAAATAACTAAATAATTAATAAAATCGAGAACGTGATTCACTAGTCATCTACCGTCCGATTGTGGTATTGTTGTTAAAACGTTTTAAAACCACTGGGCAGCATATTACTATTAATTTGAAGTTTAAATGACCCATTTAGAACGAGTTATCAAAAATATGTTTTTGTGCAGAACATTTTTATATGTATAGGAAGTACCCTTTTTTTGACTAAACCTGGGATGGATGTTGTGTATTTTAAACACATGATTTCATCGCATCACTGGCCATTTTATCACAGCTGAATTGAAAAATTATAGCTTCAAACATTTAAGAGAATATCAACTAAAGGGGAATTGGTTAATGCATAACACAAATCCCTCAGCTGGTTTAGCGCTGCGGTGGGAAATGGTGCCCTCTAGCGGCGAAAGGTTTGCACTTCAGAACATGTGTAGGCCTGCAGCGAAAAGGTATCTGTACAAACTGATCAGTAAATTCAGATGTATAACAATATGTATTTAGATAATTTAAGGAAAATACAATTCCTGACATCAAGTGTCAACATCAATCTGCAGCATACATAAAACATCTATTATAGCCTCCAAATTGCTATAGTTACATCACGTAAACGACAGTAAGACAACTCGGAGTGCAAGTTTACTTTAAAGCATGGCAAATACGACGTAGAACCACAATACTGTGCTGTCCGAGATATGCTAGAACAGGCCTGACTGGAACTGATATTTACTCTTCCATCAGTGAAGACTGCAGTTGTCTCAGTGCTTTGACTAACATTCAGTGGTCTTTTGGACAAACACGGTTGTATACGGACAGGTCATATGCAGTAATTCAGCCATCTCCCGTGTTGATCTGAGGGGATCTCGGCTTCTCTCCTACCCACGATAATCACAGAGGCGAGTTAATTCTGCGAGGTTCGCCGGGGAATTGCAGGGAGGATTGAGCATGGAGGTCAGCAGCTCCGCCTTTCAGTCTACATCCGCTGGATCTCAAACAGGCGGACGTCAGTGTCGTACCAGATGGGAGGGTCCACGTTGCTGGAAAAATGAAGTGGAAAGTGTTAGAGTGTGAACAGATAACTGCAGTCGACCCGGTTGACTCACCGTAAATAGATGACGCCCCACATGTAGGTGCGGAACCACATGGCCGTGCCGGCGTTAGGCTGATACTTTCTGATGAGGATGGGGTGAGGAACCGGCAGCAGGCCCACCAACGTGCCGTGCTGGAGAAACTTCAGGATCTCCGATTCATCTGTCAAGCCTCTGCAATTAAGCAACGATGAGTTTGAGGAAAGTGAAAAAACTATTTTAAGAATGCGGTTTGTGCCCACTTGTCAATGCAGATCTTCTCCACCTGAGGAACCAGCACCTGCAGGAGGCGCATGATCGTCTGCAGGGGTAGTTTACACTTCCAGGAGAGGACCTAGGACAGAACCAAACATGAACACACAACCCACCAACATGCCAACGGAAAAATACCCCCGGTACCGACCCAGTCTGGCGTGGGGCCCCACAACGATGTTGAGGACGCGCTAGACAAACGGCGACGTCTTTCCATCTCTGCTTCAGTGTAGAAAACATCCTGATAAAGAGGAGACAGGATTTAATAACACACAAACACACACACACACCAGCACACGCACGCACTCGTACTTCATTGTCCCGGCCTGAGTTTGACTCTGTGTCGCTGGTCCCAGCGGCTACGCTTTGGTCTGTGAGCTGGGGGTCTGTTTTTGGAACTGAAACCATTGTTCCATCCTCAGACACCTGAGACTTCTCTGTCAGTTTATCAATACCTAAAAAATAGTTAAATTAACAGTCATAATTTTGACTAATAGTAATAAAATTCAAGCTGAAAGAGATTAAAGTGGTGATGAATCACATCTAACCTTCAGAACTTTTTTTTGAGCGCCGAAAGCTCAGTAATCTCTGGTATTTACACTTTGAACGAAATATTTTTCTATTTCTACTTTTTTGCCTTTCAGGAAAAACTTGCAATCAACAGATGAGAATCAGTTTGCTCTTGGTGGGTGACATCTGCAGAGCCCGTACCCGGCATGGCGACCAGGCTGGTCTTCAGTGTGCCGGGTTCTGCTGGCACAGCTGGATGAGATCCCTCCATGGACACTGTCTCTTGGGAGCTGGTGCGGGAAATGACATCTGGAGACTTCCTCTTGCGCTGCAGAGCCTTCTGGATGGCGGCAGCATCAGACGGCAGGTTGGCTAACTGATGGAACACGTTCCGCTTACGGATGATTGCGTAAACCAGGTTGCAGTTTCCTGATGACGGGAGGAACGGGAGATGCAGAACTTCAAAGCAGGACGTTCAATTTCACACAAGCCTATGAACCAGGTGTAACTTACCATCAAACTGATACTGGATGATATTGTTGAAAGCCTCGAGAAGAAAGAACACGAGATGGTGGTTCTGGGCTGCAGAGAACAGGAACCAGGTGGTGGAGAAGGCCTCCAGCAGGTGGAGCAGTTTGTTGGCAGCCACCATAGAAAGGCTCTTCAGGTACGGAGACACTGCACGAAATGCAGCAATCATTAAGTGTGGCAGTTATTTTAATCTGAAGCCACAAACCAAAACATACATATTCATCATTTTAATATATTATCTCTGCCTACTAAATACTGTGCTTTCTTTCAATCAATTTAATAACTACGATTTTTTTGTTTCCACCACTAGATGTCGCCGGATCACCCAGAGTGGACATTTAATGACGGCTGCTCATTAGATGTTGCCACAGCAACTCACCATTTACAATAATAGTGAGGAGGCAGTCGAAGAGGGGCTGAAGACGTTGGTGGCCTGTGGTGATTATCTTGTGAAACACCTAAAAAACAAACAGCTACAGCCTTTAAGCACTTGACGGGTGGATAAAAGGGGCAACTAAAGACAAGTGCCGTCGCCGTCTCACCACAATCAGCAGGTCGGCGTGGGTTCCCGTGAACACGGGGATGTCCATGGGCACGTGGATGGAGTAGGGCTTATTTAAGCGCACGCCGAAGTTCCGCTCCCCACTCAGCAGCAGCAAAATGAACACGCCGATGTGCATGAGTCCAACACGGGCTGCAGCCAAGAGTCAATCGGCCCAGGTCAATGCACTTTACAAAGTCAGCGGACGGATGCTGGTTAGGTGGGAGGAGACTCACACTGATCAGCTCTGGCATCATTCAGGTAGTAGAGAATAGGAACCAGCATATCCAGCACGTCGCTACTCTTCAGGACAAAGAACAGGAATTTCTGTTGCGGGGAACACAGAAGCGGTCGAGCCGATAAAGCGCACGCTCGTAACAACACATTTCGCTCGGAAGGATCCTCTTTCCAACCTTGTTGAAGTCACAGAGCTTCCAGAAGAGCACCAGCAGCTCCTGGTGGAACTGGATCTTCTTGGTGGAGTTTGGCAGGTAGGTCTGGGTCAAAGGGTTGTTGAGCAGACGTGCTAGGCCCTTCAAAACAAAGTCAAAGTCCTGCGAGGGGGAAACAGAACGGATTTCAGACGCCAGCAGAGCATTGACGTGCAGAGATGTTGGCAGTCGTACCTCCTCTCTGTGAATCCGTGATAGGTAATTCACAAACAGGTTTTCAGGGCCTGCGGACTGAACAAAAAAAAAAGACGTCAGTAACAGAACCATAAGATAATTCATCAGGAGTCTGCTTCCTACTTCATGCTCCTCTATGCTGGACGGAGACGGCGGGCGATGGGGAAGCCCTCCGTCGTGCTCCAGAGTCACGATGAGGATCTGCACCGCCTGCTCCACCAGCTGCTCCCGGTAGTCGGCGAAGAGCAGGTGGTTGTAGGGGATGCCGTAGCCCACCGGGTCGTAGGCACACACCACATTTAGCAGAGAGGTGAACAGTGGCAGAGCGTGTCTGCCAGGACACCGAGACGGCGTCAGCACGCGCACACAGAGGCAACTTATTCAGCTATGGATGTAGATGTAAGCTGCTCCTTCAGTTTGAAATGACATCCCATCATTTACCTGTTTTCTGTGGAGCAGAAGAAGGTGACCCAGGGGTTGGTCATGGTGCTCTCTGATGAAGGAGGCAGGTACATGGCCTCAGAAAAGCAGGTCAGCAACAACCTCAGTATCTCCGTCCTTAAGAGAGAGAAAAGCAGGCCCACATGGAGCTCCCATCCACATGACCCTGGACACAACCGCTCATGGCCGCCGGACTCACCTGTTCAGGTCGTGGATGTAGTTGAGAGGCGGAGACTGTGCAAACCCCACCCCGGCCTCCCAGATGTATTCACAGCTGTCTATCGACTGCATGCTCTCCACCGAGTCCTGGACGAGGACAAAAGGAGGTTTTACTTTAACACAAAGCAACAAGGTTCCTCGCCATAGAACATTCTAGCAGTCACTTCCAGGATAACTCAGGAAATGATGAAGCCAGGCGAACACAACAAAAACACAACAGATGCTGTTGTGCAACATTCCTTTCCAGTCATGAGGGAAAAAAATTCTTCCTGGTACAAACCAGCAAGGAAAAAATGCTGAAAGAAACCTGGAAAATGAGCAACATGCCGGCAAATAATGGAGTTCAAGGACTAATTTTCCCAAAAAGGAAATTTCATACGTTGACCATTAAATGAATGAGCGTTTGAGTTTTCAAAAGATGTCAACTCGGGCTTGACAAACTTGAATTTCATCTGACAGGTGTCTCAGATGCAGCCAGAAAATGCTTTTATTAACTAGCTAACTGGAAGTTAGCATTAGCCTCTGAAGTGGATCAGCTGTGGTTGAAACCCGCTGGTCTCACTGATGTCATCAGTGCCGGGGGGCCTGGAAAAGCTGGGGTTTGGGGTGAACCACACCTTTAAAGTGGGAAAACGGACACTCACGGGGCCTCTCCTGTGGCTGTGCACGGTGAAGTCGGGGCAGAAGAGCAGGTCGGCGATGGCCAGGAGCAGCGACTCGGCCAGAGGGCGAGCTCCATCATCCTCGTCCAGCTCACTGGTCTGGAAGGGGTGAACTCAACGTGAGCGTGAGATGAGAACCGACGCAAGAAACGCTGACAGAACGTGTAAAACACAGAGTTCAACAAAGACCGAAGCATTACATTTCCTGCTCTGTGGGGGGGAAAGAAAACTGTGCTTCCTTTTAACTGGAATGAGGAAATTTCACAGACGGGCTGTTTTCTTGCATGAATGAGGACGTCTAACAAGCCTCATGAGCCTCCGTCATAAATATATATATATCTCAGTTTTATGGACAGTAACTCAACACATCTTTTGTTCACAGTGACCTCTGCATGACCCCTTGCCCACTCACCCCAGCTCGGCCAGCGCCGGGCACCGTGGACCAGAAGAACCCCCTCCAGTCCTGGTCCTCGAAGATATATGGGAGGACGCGGCTCAGGATGCGAGCGCAGTTCAAGACGGCCTGCCTCTCCTTCTCAGTGGGACAGCCAGACTCTGCACCGTGAACCAGCTTCTCCACAGCCTGAGGGGGCACCAGACAAGGTCAGACGCAAGCAAGTAATGTGCAACGATGCACTTGCTTCGTTTATGCTCAGTTTATTACTTTTATTTTTCATTAACTGTTCTATATTTTGACATCAAACTGCAACATTTCTTTGACTTTACTTCATTTGTCCTGTAAAATGAGGGCATATGTTGTTGTTTTTGGGTCTTTAAAGAGCCTTCTTCATCCAACTTGGTCTAAAATAAGCAACAAAACCTGCTTCAAGAGCTCTTATCTCTCAGTCTTTACATAATCAGGCTGACATTATTTCTCTTTTGTTTCTGGTGCTTCAAACAAAAGCTGGAGCCAGCAGATGGGAAGGGAAGGGGAGGGATAGGAAGGGGAGCTGACTCACTTATTCCTACATCTGACAGAGCAGGGCACTGACAGGCTGGACGTGGTTCTGACAGCCTGGACCTGGTTCTGACAGCAGATCATCGAGTGTCTAATCTGCTGAGTGATGAACAGCGTACCTTATAGCAGAGGGTCGCCAAGTTCGAGGGGGACTCCTCCCGCACGGCTCTTATCTCGGCAGCTGGGACCAGAGCAAAAACATCCTGGACTGTGGTGCTGGTGTCCGCCCAGAACTGGTCCCAGAACGCATCGTCTGTGGCTTCCACTGGCTGCACAGACACGTGTTTGCGTTTCAGGCACCATAAATCAGACAAAGGCTGCGTTTTACAGCAGTGAGGTTTGAAATATAACACCCTGATTGGCCACTAAGATGTCATGTTTGCCCTTTTCCTCATCACGCATGGTGCTGGAGTCAGTGGAGGCCTACACAGCTCGCACAAGGCCTACTTAACAATGTAAACACAACCTTTATTCTAATAATGGCTTCGTCTGTGTCACTTATCTCAACAACGCACATGCACCTGCAAATGTGATCTAAATCTGCTCATCAGGTTTTAACTGCGCATTTTTCTCTCCACCCCTGTGAAGTCAACATGTGCCAGAGTAAAGCTCCGTGATAATCTGCATCGCAGCATCGACCATCATTCAAAGATGAAAAAAAAGACAACCCGCGTCATATTTTGGAGGATTGCGCTGAATTTTGTATGGATCTTACAAATACTCGATATGCAAAATCGATTATTCAGATAAAAATCCCGTAAACAACACAAGCTTTTTTTTTTTTTTTTGCGTCATACGCGTTTTCTTATCGCCACGGTGATGCTCTCCTGCGCGCTCCTGCCAACAGGATCTCTAGTGAACATTTAGCCTTGTGCACACATGGAGCAAATGATACCTGCGTTTTGGTTGTCAGCTGAATCACCGCTTTCCGGAAGTTCAGTCTGGAGTCGGTGCTGCCCATTGTGATTTCCCTCACCAACAACACCGGGACTGACTGTTGAGAAAGCCTGATAATCTCACCTCCGTCCTGCGCCGCTTGAGTCGTGGGCGGAGGCGTGTTTTTTTTTTTTTTTCTCCTTCCGTCATTGGCTGGACCTGCTGCACTACGTAAACAATACGCAGCAAGTGTAATTTCCGGGTTGTCTGGCAACCATTTGGAATAAATGTTTACTTTGAACACTTTAATGTATGTTTTAGAACAGTCCGTGTGTTTATGTGGTCTTTAACAGTGGAAGGGTTTAATTGTGTCCTTTTTTTAATAGATGCACTGTAAATATGTTCAGGAACGATTGAGATTACATTATGTCTACAAGGGCCGATTTAAACGCATTTGTTGTGCAGATCGACGTCTTTGGGGGAATTTTCATTACGTCATGTCATGTGTTTCTAATACAAAATCAATTAATGGCAAAAAAGGGAGTTGATACATCTTGGTTGCCATCTTGTGACTGTCGGACTTGCAACATATTAAAGATTGAGGCAACAAATTGATTCCTCAAATAGCGAAAAATCTGTTCGGTTTCCGACGGCTGCGAACGCGTCATTGTTACTCCGCGCGCAGCCGCAGTATCATGTAAACACAGCTGCGCTGCTAGCTGCCTTGTTAGCTGCGGTCTTCTTTTCTACCCAGTTTGGTCTAATCTAAAGCGAAGTAGATTACATTTTTAGGTCGAAATAGTTTAATTGCTTATATGATTCATTTAGCCCCTTCATACCATATCCTCCTAGGTTGGCCTAATAAGCGTATCATCTTTGAAGATTACCTAGAAGTGGCGTTAGCTTGTTAGCTACCTAGCTTTTTAGAGTGTTTTACTAAGCTGATTGAGAGCAGTTACATTTATTGTTCGTTTATCTTGGCATCCAAGTTGGCTGATGGTTCCACATTTGTATTTTTCTAGTCAGGCGTGCTCAGGGATATTTGATAACTTGATAGGCAATCTACCGGCAGGAAGCGAGCTGTGTGAACAGATTGATAACGCTAACTAGCATTCGTAGCGTCTTCAGTCTGAATATATAAAAACGTCGAGTTTCATGTTGACAGAAAATAGGTAAGAGAGGCGATGTAATGGTCCCTGGTTTATATGTGTAATTGTGGTGACAGAAAACAGCCTGTGTCATTTTCTGTGGGTTTGCGTGCACGCAGGAAACGGCAGCGCAGTGCTGGTGATGAGGAGAACGGGTATCTGGTGCCCCAACCCAAGAGGCAGAGCAGAGGTCATCCTCTCTCCCCCGAGCCCGGCCGGGATGCCTGCGACTCTGAGGTAGCTTAAAAAAAACCTACTGTAGATTTTGAATGTGAAATTGGCAATGTGATATGATACACTTTACATGTTTGGCCACAGTTCTTGATCAGCAGCTACTGACATTCACGCTTTAACATACTGCAATGTTCTACAGATATTTCGGTGAATAGTCTATGTGTCATTTTAGATAGGCAACTTGGAATAGGAGGCATAGGAGTAGCAACATTTAGCTTACATTTCCAATTCCCAGTCATTTATCCCCACTTCCAGTAGGGAACACATCATAGAGGCCCACTTTTGATCAGCTTTGTTTATGATGATGATTACAGATGTCACTCTGCATCCAGTCCTACCTTGTGAAGCTAGTATAGCTCTGTCATTGGACCTTCATGCTATTAGCCATTAAAAGCATCTGAAATTGATGATTTCTGCATGTTCAGTCCTCTCTGAGCGAGAGCAGCATCAGCCCTCCGGAGCATGCTGCGGCGAGCTGCACCAGCCGGTGTGTTGCAGACCCCTACACCCCCATCAGCTCCAGTGACTCCTCAGACCTGACTGCGCCCAGAGACATGGCTTCTTACCTGCAGATCAACCGGATCCTGAAGCAGGCCCATTTCCACAGCTTGCAGAACCGATTCCGCCTCAGAGACACGTGACCAGCTGAGGCGTCTTTCCGTCAGGTTGTTGAGGCATCTGAGAACATCACACACTGGTACACTTCATTAAGCTCTTCCATCTCTTTTTTAACATTTGACATATATCTAGATGCATTTGGTGACATATCTGGAGACTTTCATCATTCAGATGGACCAAAATGATCATTTTAGCAATAACAACCATCTCCTTGGATGTTTTTGATATAATTCTGAGAAAGCTGTCTGAGCCTTCTGTGGTTGGCTGATGATGCAGATGAGGAATTCCTTGCTTTTTGTCTTAATTAAGTGTCTTACTGCCACTGTAGCTGCAGTAATGCCAACAGATGATTTTAGGCCGGACATTGCGGCTCATTTAGCTTCCTTGAGTGATCAAATGAGCGCGTTAGTGCGTAGACTGGTCTCAGGGAGGAATTTGCACTCGTCTTAGACTGCTTCCATTTTCAGACAGGGACTCCTCTATGGGGAAATATCGGAGCCAAGAGTGTTCCACTAGTCTACTAATAGCATTTTTTTCATGGATTCCATTGAGATGTGAAGTCAGATTCCAGATCTAGGTTTAGGCGACATCAGATTTTTTAGCTCTACTGCATGATACAAAAATGTGTTTGGATCAGTTTTTCCGTAGTTGATAAGTGTGGAATTTTTGTTCCTAATGTGGATGATAAACTTATAGAATTAGATAATAACAATGGTATCACTCAGCTCTGACTTCTAATGATGGACCAGTTATTTTCTGATCTACAACCTCCAAACATCTTAGGTTACAACCTTTCAGGAAACCGTGTGTGTCTGTGCACTGACCAAAGGTTGACACATTTAAAGACTTGGATTGCTTTCATTGCCGAAATCCTTAGTTGTTTTATTTTTATTATTTTTGAATTCTTTTAATTCTTTGCAATCTGATTTTTAATCTAAAAATATTTGGAAGATGGGGTTTATTTTTTTAAATGGTATTTTTGTACATACATGGCATTAACCTGACATTTCCTGTGAATATGCCTCCATTTCAAAAATAAAAATGTTTTTTTGTACAAGTGGTTCAGTATAGATGGGGAGTAGCTGCACTGCTTATGCTTGTGTGTGTGTTTTCCTTTTGGAAATTGCACAAACAGGAATCCCCCCGCAATGATTTGCTCGCCATGCGCGGAGACCATCATTAATGAGATGTGACCTGCGAGGAGCACCAAAAGGTTTCTTTAATTAGCACCCTACATGTCCTTGTTTTGTCACAGACAACGTAATGGATTACAGGCATTAATGCGCCGCACGTAACCACGGTTACCTTGGCTGCTTTGATTCTCCTTCGCCACCACGACTCAACTAGAGGCGGCTAATGAACTAATGATAAAACACAGAGACTCTCCCAGGTGTGCACGCTTTGAAATCCTTTTTTTTTTTTTTTTTTAACAGAAATATTCCAAACTGAGCAGCTATAAAGTTACACAACGCAGGACAAAAAGGGTTTAAATGATACAGAAGGGTAATAGTGATTTTCAATATACTGTGTCTAGATGTTCATTCAACCAGCAGAGGGCAGCACACACTCTGACACACTGACACACACACACACACACACACACACACACACACACACTGTCTCTCCAGGGTAGTCCACAGATATGAACGTGGGCGATGATGAATGATGGATTTCAATCGAGTGGAGAGGCAGGAGAGAGTTAAATAGTCTGTCCTCGTTCCGGGGGTGTATGTATGTGCATACGTTTTGATATTTTTTAAGGCCAGTGGAAAGATGTGGGCTACTGGATGGCTCCATTTTCCTGGTGTCACAGTGATTATCAGCTGCATAACTGCAGCCTAATTGGGCTCCAAAGTGTTTAAATTTGAAGAATATCCTCCAGCAGACAAGTAGATAAACTGGCCTCCGGACAGACCTTCAGGCTCCGGTATCAGTAAAACGGGCTGATGCTAATCATGGTCACCCCTGCTTCTCTTTGCCAGATGTGTTTGGGCAGCTGTTGCCTAGCATGAGATGGTGATGAGGTTGGCATCCACAACCTCGCTTCCCCTCACCAGCCAATGCAAACAGCTGCTTCACCTCCCCACCACCATTTCGCCCAACATCAAACAACGCAGCTCGTCTGTTGTCCTGCCCCCGCGGCCAGTCCTGCGAATTAATGACCCGCCATGCACATCAGCGCTGCCCTAATGTCCCAGCCTGGTTTGTGACAGGCGAGCAGAAAGAGGGAAGGGTCAACCGGTCAGGAAGATGAAGTATGTCTCAGATAGTGGTCATTCTGGATTAGATTTTAGATAGTTTTTTTCCAAAAATCTGGATTTTTTCTTCTCCCACTCCTTCTGGAAGCCAGACAGGCCCATTTTAAGGGGAGAGATTGTTTAAATGCTAAATTTATAGCTATGAAGGCGTAGCTCTCAGGCTGAAACAACCTGCTCTTGAGTAAAAACACAACCTGAGAGGGATCTTCTATCCTCTAGTGTTCCTGCAAACGCTCACTCTTTCCACAACTCCTGCTGTCAGGGTGTGGAGTGGAGGACTGGCTTATCTCCCCGACTGTAGCCTAAACACACGGTCTCTATGCAGTCGAGAAACAGCCATAATGTTGCCCAGCAAAAGGACGCAAACTTGCCTGTGGAGCCTCTGTGGGACTATCTGCCGATTTAATGCTTCAAACAGGCAGAACCCTAAACAGCGCGCTAACGGACAGTCCAAACGGCGGCTCCGATTCAGAGGGTTCGCACACGAGTCTGGAAAAGATTGCCATCCTTCACGAATTGCGGGCGAGTTGGACAGAATTGCAGTAGTCTAGAGAGAATCGTGCTGAGTGGGACTATTTGTCCGGGCTGGCTGGGTATTGGTGCACTCGCTAAGTGCACCACCGTATAGACAGCTGTTTTCTTAATGGCCCCTATTAACCTGATGGGCACAGGCTCCACTTGGGCCAGCATTGTTAGCTCAGGGAGGACGGGCTACACGGCTCCCTCAGCCTGGTGAGGGCTCCACACGGCTGACCTGCCACAAAGGCATGTTTCATCAAGGGGGGACCAACACGGCGCCGTTTGTAGCCACCAAGGTACAATTTGTTGCATTTGGGCTATAACTGTCAGGAAGAGATATACCCTCACTTAAATTGCCGCCCATAATCTTCCCCACTCCCTGTATTATCCTAATTGAACCCACGGGCGGCCTTTGCCATCAATAGCTGAGCTCATCTGCAGATTAATAAAACATGGACCCTCACCAATGCCATGCCTGTGATAGACCTTGAAGCCACTCAGACACACCAAAGAAACATGAAGCGCAATAAAAACATTCTCATTTTGCTTCTCTGGCAGCAATGAGCCCCCGTGTTCCGATATTCCCAATGCTGCTGCTCTTTTTTTCCTTCTTTTCAGTAGCAGAAATGTTTTGAAAAAGCCACCAAGTGTCATTTAGCTGGACTCTGACTCAACAGGTGGAAACCAGAGCTGCTGCTCCGGGGCCACACCGAGGCACCACGGCACTGTCAGCGAGTGCCACATCAGTGGAAGTCCGCAAGGGTTTCGGCCTTCGCGCTCGCTTGGACTCGCACCACGTGATGTGGGCGGCGGTGGTCATAATAGGACGCAGATATTAACAACAACAAATCCTGAAGGACGATAAAAACGCAGCCAGAGATGATTAAAGACATCTGTCATGTCTGCAGGTCCGGTCGTCGTTAAGTCACCGCCCTGACGCTCCTCCCACCCAGAAGTGATCCCTGCATTGCTGACTGTGAAACTTGAGGCCGTCTGATCCAAACCGCCTTTTTTTGTCTATATTTCGCTCAAATCACGCGAATCAAAACACACGGCGGATGTTCCTCACCGTAATCTGAAGGGCAACCCTGGGAAAGGCCCTGACACTGCGGAGCTCACATACACGGAAACAGGGATTTAGGTACCTGACGGAAACGCACACTGACTCTGGAAAATAGCGAGTAATCCCTGGACCATTTGGATTGTCTGGGCAAGTTCAGGATTGTTGAAACACTCCGGCACAGCAGTGAAAGAGCGTGAGCACCTATCACCTGCTGGCATGTTCCACCAATCAGCTGCTTCAACACAGAATAATAAAATCTTCCTGCAGTGGAAATGGTGCTTTATTGAAAAAAGTGGCTCCGACCAGAAGCTCGGGCTCTTTCATCAACACATTTATCTTGGCTGTTTAACAAAAAGAGCATCTTTGCATTGGAGTTTTAAACGCATTCTTTAAAATGAATTGTTTTGTCGGAGCTGGAGCAACAGTGCAATCAGCTGGTTACCTGTTCTATCTGTGGAAGATCTCTCCGACTGCACACAGCTTTCACTGGACAACTGAAAATAATAGAAAGTATTCTGTGTCCGCTTACAATGTTAAACTCAACGCTGGGGAGGAATTAGAAAAAGCGGCGCTGTTCAGAAGGTTCTTGGAACACGCATTGATCTCAACACAAAACAATGAGCCAAAAGAGAAATTTAGCAAGCCTAGCTGCCGGGGAAGAGCACGGGCAGAGCAAGTACACTTTTTTATATAATAATATATAACATGTGTATGTCCACAGTAGTTGGAAGACAGAAATAACGAGCCAAGCTGCATGAGGAGGTCCTTATTTACAACCGTGTTATAACTTTACTTTTTATCTCCTTCAGGCTGTTTCTGATTCAGCATCGAATGTTTGAATCCCTTCAAAACAAAGTCTGAGGCCCACAAAGCGATTCTAATGCAATGTATTAATAATGAAACTGGAAACCGGAGTGAACGGATGGTTTTTCTTCAAGTGAAAGCGAAACTAAACTCTTTGTCTCCTCCAGTTTTGTGCTTTATGACCTCTTTTGACGGACAGCAGGAAGAGTTTAGTTTTGCTACCTAACCGCAACTTCATCCTCATGTTATACAAGCAGTGTCAACGCAAACGGCGTTTTTACGATTGACTCAGAACCCCCCAAACATCACCAAAAGAGGAACCTAGCGCAGATACATTTCAGCATATGTGGTCTCCGAGCACCGTACTGTGTCAGGTAGTGCGTTTGGCCCTCCTTTGCATCCCCAATGATTTACTCCTTCCAAACTTCAGTAGTAATGTAGTGTTTTACGTCCCACGTGCCTCGTTTTTTGAAGCTAACGTCCGCTCTAATGAGTGGAATGAGTAAACTTTGCGGTTTGTCTGGCCCACTTCAAATTTAGAAAAAAAAATTAAAAATGAAGTTCTTCACTGTCTTTGTCACTGCGCATAAATAATGGAGCCCCAAAGACATAACGTGGAGAATTTATGACTGCCATTTATTTGAGTGGAGTGCTACTAAACCTTTTGGCATTTCTTTTGATGCTGCAACTTTCTTTTTTTTTTTTTTTTTTCGACCTTCCCCCGTCTCGCACGGTTGGTTATTTTCCTGTTGCCTGCAATTTCCCTCTCTTTATTTTCATTGGCATTTAAAGACCCCGGTGCCCCGTTGAATGTACTCATTCAATGGAGGGCTTTTCAACACACACATGCGCACAAATGCAGTAAAGCGCACATGCACACACAAAGAAAGCAGCGGTGAGCATGTGGCGAGTAGACCCTGACTCTCCTCCTCAATGCCACGGGATGTTAGTGCCCAGCCAGCTACCGAGGTCTGAAAGCGTTTATTCGGGTCTCTGCTGGTCATTACTGGGGGCGGGGGGCAATAATTGATTGGCTTGGTTTTTTATCCCCCTTTGTGAAGTAGCTTTAGCCCTGGTTTTTATGAAGGTTGCTGAAATCTTTTCAGAGCGTTCTCTTTGCCCGGTGGAGCAGAGCACAGCGGTAGAGCGGCCGCTACCTCCACCTTCATTGGTGGAATTCGCCCATGCACGCTTTAATCTGCCATCTCCCGTAGTCTCAAGAGGCTTTATAGCATTACATGTCTCATCAGGTTTTATATTCTGGGATTGTTAAATCTTTCTCCTTTTTCTTTTTTCAGCTTTTTTTTTTTTTTTTTTGCTGTGTTCTTAGTTCCCAGCTAGCCTTGAGCCTAAGAGGACTGGAACTGCATTAGCATAGAAAGGCATATTGTCAGCCTTCTAAATTCACCTTGGAGGAGAGCTGCACACGTGAAGGCGGATGAATAGAGGCAGTCTTCAGAGTATAATTGACCACACACGAGATCAAGGTGTGTTTGTGCAGTGACATTTTTATGATTTGGTTTTGAATGCGGCGCTGTGACAAGATGCTAAAGAGTGTGTACACACTGCAAACTATGTTCCAGAAATTAAACGTAGTGATTTTCCCTTCGGTAACTCTGCTCAGGCCAGAGGCGGTTACAATAATTCTGACAGAGAGGTGGGTGTCAGAGTGAAATCGCCAAAAACTGCAGCGTTACTCACTCTGACGCGTGTGTTTTGAACTTTTCGGTGGCCGTTTCGCCAAAGCACATGTGGCCACAGCTCTCGCAGATGGTCCTAGAACCACATCTGGCAACAGCTGGGGTTGAGCACACATCTGTTCCGCCCTAGGAGGAAACGGGGAGGCGTGCTGATGCGTTCACTCTGACCTTTCCTTAAATATTTTCACTTTCTGAGTCTTTTTCTACTGCCGCCAGCGTCAAAACCCAACACCGGCGGGGTTCTCCCAGGTCACCCCCAGGTTCAGACAGAGTGGCCTCTCACGCTCACCCGCGGGGAGCAAACGTCTGCCCCGATCACGTCTTTTACACACTCGTACGCGCCGTTTTCCCTCCTCCTCATTGTTCTTGCTTCTATGACTTCACTGACATTCTCTGGCTTTATCCTTTTGTCCTCCCTCTTCCTACTTTTATGGCCAGCTCCTTTCCCTCTGTCCTGTGTTCACGTATTATCAGCTAGCGCTGATAGGTCGGGTCGGGAGGCAGACGTGGAGCTCTGGCCCCTGTAAGGCTATCGTCCTTTGTTGGCATGTTGAATCCAACACATTTTGGAATCCGTCTAAGTCCCGTCTCCCGGTCTCCCGTTCCTCATTCTGGGGACCCATGAGACCTATTTCCTTTCTCCTCCATCACCTTCTACTTCTCTACATCTTACTTTTTACTCGGCCCATTTTGCAATCAATCTGCTGTTCGTCTTATCTAATGAGCTCATTAGGGTGTCTTAAGCAATGATGATTGATAATAATGGCTTAGAAATGTCCTATTGATTCACTTCTATATTGGGCCGGTAAAGTAAAGGCTCACCACATTAGAACCAGGGCCTGACTGAGCCCCTCTCTCCCCATAACTCCTGTGTCGTGGTGACAAGTCCTTTGTTTTCAGTGTAACAGCTGCCCCTCCCCCCACGTCCAGTTCATAACAAGCGTTACAGTGAGCGGTTCAGTTAACACATCTGCGCTGCCCGTGACACCATTTCTGCAACAAACGTGTTAAAAGGCGCGACCGCACCGAAGACGGATGACCCACGGTGGGTTTTTGCCGCAACATGCTGAAATTCCTTCACATGTTTGCGGAGCGAAGCCAAACGTTAACAGAATAAACTATATCATTCCAGCCAATCAAAACAAAGGATACGTGTTAGAGCCAGTCATCTTTCTGGAAGCCTTCAATTTTTATGGCCGTGAGTGATGGGGGCCGTCTGTACCAGTTACTGTTTTTAATGCTGGCGAGGCCATCGGCAATATGTCTGGAGATACGCACCCACACGGAGCGCACCCACCACATTTGTGGGTTTGCACTTGCACTTGCACTTGCACGTGCACGTGCGAGCTCACGAAAAACGGAAGCGCGGCGAACTCAAACCAACGCTAAGGATAATTTCAGAATGTGTTGGCGCTTGTGTGTGTGTGTGCGTGCGGGTGTGTGTGTGTGTATGTGTGTGACAGACTTTGCACCCTTGTGAATAGTGCAGCGTCAGCACGTGAGCTCGGATCACTTCAGTAGTTTCATATCAAGCAATTTAATGGCAGAACGTCGGCCAGCGAAGTTTTTCTTCCAAATCCTGTCCATAATCTAATGGCCTTTGAAAGTCTGCCACTTCCCCCTGGCAGACAGGTTGTGCATTTGGATCTAATTGAATCCATTTACATCCTGCACAAATGGAAAGCACATGCAGGCCTTCCCACCTGTTTTTGATCAGCTACTGAGTTGGGAGAGCCGCGTATTTCGGAGCACGCCCACGACAGCGGGGGGATGAAGAAAGAGTCGAGGGGAGAAAGAACACCTTTTGATATTATTCTTGGCTCAAGTTTAATTCGGTTGGACTTTGACTCCCGCTGTCACATGTTATTGTTTGGCAGTCTTTCGCGCTCGTGTACTGTTTTACCACCAGGGGGAGTCCAGGAGGATACACTGTCATGTGTCCGCAATTACGGGTCTTGGTGCCTCAGAGAGATGAGCTGTAAAATTTTGAATTAAGTAGGCATTAAGTAGGCACATGAAAGAAAAAAATACAAACAAACACCTCTGTCTCTCTGCTGTTCGTACAGTTAAAGTTAGGCTGAAGCCAACAGCTGGGTAGTACAGACTTAAAACTGTAAAACTGCACCAAGTTGTTCCTACACATCTGTTTCTGTAGGGTTTTAACAATCCACGTTGTGTTAATTAGTGACTTTTAAAGCTGCCTGCAGGCCGATTTCAGAGACAAGCGAGCTGTTTTCCCATGTTTCTCTTTGTGCTAAGCTAAGATAACCGGCTGCTGAGGATAGATTGATGTTTTTCTCGCAGACATCAGAGAGGTAATAATCTGCTAACGTCCAGCGGGAGCGTTTCCGTTTCCCACCACCGTTCCTTTGCATTTCTTTACATTTTTTTAGCACAGAATTGTTGGTAGCCTCATTATTTAACCCTCATTACTACACGTGTTTGGATATGCTTAATGAGGCCAGCGGGTGACATCATGACCTTCACCGCGCGACCCTCGTTGCCCACCCCACCCCAGCACCGCATCACACCACATCTGGTTTGATCATCTCTACCTCAAACCCCTGCTCGCCACCCCCGCCTGCAGCTCATCAATCATCCGTGTCAGCTGGGCCACACTTCTGGCTATTGGCGAAGTAACGAGCGACACGAAGAGGTGAAAATGATAAATGGCGTTTTCTGGACAGGAAGCGGCGGCGGCGGCGGCTGAGGAGGCGCCATGCCCTCCCATCTTTGTGATGCATATTGCCTCTTTGTCTCTCACACTGCTGCCATGTTTGTACGCTCCCAAAAACCAGGACCTTGAGTTGTTTTGTCTTTTTTCCAACTCTCAGAAGCAAACATAAACCTTAAATGGCTCTCACAACTTGTTGTGTTAGTTCAGTTTTAGAAAAGATGAGTGTTAAAGAAACCGTGCTTAGCTCCCCCTGCAGGTAGGGTGTAGTAAACAAGTAGGAACCCAGCCAGGAGCTCCAGCTGCTCATCCTCCTGACTGTGGCTGTGAATGACATCACCACGTCAAGATGGCTGCCCCCGTAGTCCAGGCTTCCGTGGAGTTGCTTAGGTAAGCCAGCAAAGGTTTGATTTTTTACTGTCCGTGCTGTCAGCTCCTCATTTCTAGCTGCACAATTTATACGAACCATCAACAAGTTGTTGCAATTTTCCTGTCTTGTGTGTGAAAATTCTGCTTTTATGTGTATCCAGTATATGCCAGTGGTTTTCTCCTCGTATATCATGTGCTTTATATAATGGGCACATTTTCCAAAGTGAAGTAGTTTAAAAGAAACAATCCCTCCATAGTCACTTGAATTTTTGCCTTCCTGAACTTGTACTTTCAATATCAGAGCAGAGAAGCATTCCCTTGTCTCTCTGCTCCCTCTGGGCACAAGTGGGAGATATTTAAGACTTGATTTAAGCCCTCTTTGTTTCGGGGATGGAAGCCACTCCCTCGTCACCCCCTGGAGGGTGTAATAGCAACGAAATCACTGAGCTGTAATATCTATCTCATGGAACACATGTATGTTCTGCTTTCGTTGAAAGATGTGATAAGTAAAACATCCATTGAAGTGTTTTTTTTTTTTTTTTTTCTTCTTCGTCAGACCATTTGTTTTCCGGGCCTTTAAAAAAAAAAGGAATCTCGGAGGAGTCACGCGTTTTGTTTGACATCAATTATTTCAAATAAGACAAACAGTGCTCGTTAAATCTGCCGTACACAGCAGGGCAGATGTGAATATTCAATAAAACAAACAACACTGCGGGTTAAACACTCCCCAAAGTTTTCCGCTGCTTTATTTACCCATTCTTGGGGGGACGTATAGGAACTGCAGGGTTTTACTGGGTGAACATATTCACCAGATTCTCTTTCATGTAATCTGATTAGTGGACCAGGGTTGCAGCCAGGCCTCCCTCATTTGCTATTACTGAGGGGAAAAACAATTAGGCTATATGTGTTAGATACCCACAAGACGATGCACTCGACACACACACACTCACAGACACGCACACACACACCGGTGGACACACACCTTCACTCATTTAATCCTTTATGATGTGCCTGGAATTTGTAATGATTTTAATTAGCAAAGGTGCAATAGGAGCCTTCTCCATGGCAATGCTAAGACTCCAGGGTGCCTGGAGCCAATTAAAAATATGTGCTGATCAAACAGCTTGGCCTCTCCGTGCACGACTATCCCTGGAGCCTGCCGCTGCCTCGCAGGGACGGCCAGGCTCAGGGCCTCGTTGCTCCCACCCAACAGGCAGAGCTGCAGCCGACACCGTTCCGCCCCGAGATCCAGTTCAGGGCTCGGCTGCTCCCATTAGCTCCCACGGTGGGCGTTTGGAGGCCCCATAAGAGGAGTCCTTGGGTTCACAATCAAACGTCTGTGAGGGAAATGTCACACACCCCATTTGATCCTCCGAAGAGATCCTTTATTTGCAGGGGAACTGGCTGAGCCCAGTTTCCCCTCACAGTCAGAGTTAGAGCAACACGATAAATTAGACTTATGTGATAGTTTACACTCACAATTAAGCCTGGTATTAATTACACTGCTTCCATTGTTTGGGGCCAGTAGCTCGCCGTCGTCAGACTCCAGAGAGTCTCAGACTGATAAATCTAAATGTCCGTAAAAGCCACCTGATTTTTCAAATGTTAATATTCTTCAGGAATATTTAATCTCTGTCATATCTCCCCCCGTGGAAGCCCCCTCCTCCATCTATCATGTGGCATTTCTGTCCCTGGTGATTAATGACGTTAATGAGCATGTGCAGCCATTCACTCTGCCACACATTATTCTGTCCTGTGGACTACAGGCCATGTGTCACGGTCCAAGAACACGCCGTCCCGATCTAACAACATCAACTTACGTCTCTTCTTATGTCAGACATACACGTATACATGTGCACAGACGTGTCAACATGTCTCCGACGGGACCCTGAACGGGTCAGCTCTGTGCTGTTGTGGGGTTAAGAAACAATGGATCCCCGTTTGTTTGGCATGCTGGCGAACCAAAACCAGACGAATGAAAACCGGCTCTGCCCAAATTCACCAAAATGTTTAGCGTGCCCTCTGCGCACGTAGCTGCACCTGCTGTTGCAGCAGCTCCGTTGAACTTTGACTGACGGCTCAGGCCTGCCAGGTGGGCAGCCAGAACGATAACTTCATATCTGGGCACCCATAAAAAGGCCCTCATATCTTTGCAAATCGTATCAGCGGGACGCTGAAATACGGCTCGTCCCTTTAATGTCACTAGCACAAACGCCTGTTGGGACGGGAAATGAATATAGCAGAGGGGCCGCTGCCTGAGGGAGGGGCAAAAGGCGGACCAGAGAAGCGTTCCAGGCTTCGCAGAGGGAAACTGTAATGGTGGCCTCATGGAAAAGCACAGACACGTCTCCTAAAAGGATTCAGAGGTTGATGTGGATTTATGGAAAAGAGCAGACACACAAAGGGAGGAGAGTAGACCCTCCGACACCATAATCAATGCATTCAACCATAAATCTTTGGTAGAGAACTGATATTGGGCGTTTCTGTATCTCCTCTCTGTTTTTGGTTGCTTTTTCCTATAGTAGGAGCCCGCAAGGCTAGCTGCCCCTCAAATCCACCAGACGCTAACATGCTATTGTGCTCTGGCCTCAGTTGTTGAATTTTAACTTCACATGACTGTGCCACATGAATATTTCAAAGATTGATTGACATTTCCTAATAATGGCATCAACACAGCCATCTCACCTACATTTGACAGGCCATAGTCGGTCAGGTTGTGCACCTGGAGGCTTGACGCAGCGTCGTAGCAGCGAGCTGTGAAGAAAAAAATGGGTTTGATTGAATTAAGCAGAAACATAACCCTCTTTCCCTGTTCCATCAGATTCATGCTGATTTCTCTATCAAACCGGAAAAATCACGATGCCTCGGCCCCCGGGGAGCATTTCTGGTGTCATGAGAGGATAAAGTGAGAGTTGTGTGCAGTGAATGCAGGGGCAGCGGGCTGACGTAGCGACACAGACGAGCTGTGTCTGAGACCCCGGGCTGCTCTGCGTGGTGCTCCTGAAGCAATGTTCCTCCAACCTGCAGCTGGGTGGGGGGAAGAGAGAGTAGGCGCACCACAAACCCCCCTTTCTTCTCGCAGACAAGAGCTTTTTAATGACGACAGCCATCCCGAGTCACATGACTCTGGGATGCACCCCTCGCTGCAGATGTTGGGGCCTTGAGCGAGTGAGTTGGGTGATGAGTTTAGTAACCGAAGCACAATGTTGCTCTTGTGCCGTTGAGCCATTAACAGTTTTGTCAGACATCTGTGATCACAAGACTGCGTCATGGAACATAACAAGTTAATGAGATCCACTCTGAGGAAAATGATCAGATTGACTATTTACAGGCAAATAAACCTGCTGATTCATTTGCATTGTTATCATTGTTATTGCAGGTACAGGGAGGTGCTGGAACGCCACGAAAGACGGATCATCATGTTTCAGCTGGCCCAGTAAGACCACTGGACCACGCAGTGAGGGCAGATCCAGCAATAGAATTCACTTATTTCCACATGTATGCATGCAGGTGGTCAGGTTTTATAAATGCTGTTTCTCTTGTGGGTCTGAGGGGCTGTTTTTGAATAGATGATAAATGTTCATTGCACATGTAGCAGAACTAAAAAATGTGACCATTTATCATAGATTCAAAAGCAACATCACTTAAATTTGGGCAAATTACATATATATTAATATAACATGTTCATTAATGGAAAATATCATAAATATACAGACTTATCTGACCTCTCCATCGTCTGTTTGTGTCCACTCATCTTCTGTTTTCACCTGAAGTGTGAATTAACGACATTGATGGATCACATTGGCTGGTAAAATTGTCAATAACTTGAAATTTGCTGAACAAACGTTGCCGCATTGTTAGTGAATTAGGTGCTGGAATTGATATTTATTCAGATTATTCATTCAAATAATTGGTTTCTCTATCTCTCTCTGACACACACACACACAATCCTCATGACCAGATGAAACGCAAAAATAATCTAAACTCACTCACTTATTTACTACCGGTATTATTTGTTTTATTAAAATGCATTTTGTAGATTTCCTCTTAAAGCCATATGGACTTTTTGTTTTCCAAAACATGAATCTTGGCTGTCAGGTGACCATTTATACACAGATTATTTTCCTTTACAGGAAAAAAACACATAAAAGCGCAGGAGACAATGAGTCCACTGGTCCTTTCACTGTCCGAGCCGTGGGTGGAGAGACACAGACTGTCAGTCATCAGCGCCTCACTGATCAAGGACAATCCTCGCAGTAAAAATGGCCTTTTTCTTGAGAAATCACTCAGCTCTGCATTAATTATCCCTCTGTGTCGAAACTAGGTCTGCCTCTTTCCTTCTACCAAACACAGGCATTTTAAAAAAATGAACATCCCTGCAAAACTCACAGGGAACATTTGAATAATAAATAATCAATGCAGAAAAAGGGAAATGATCAGCCTATTTTTGCAGGTAATGATTGTGGTCAAGATTCAAAACCACTTAAAAAAAAGTCTAAATCAAAATCTTTCATGGTTCAAGGGTAAAGTATTAATTTAGCATCACTTAATTTATTTAATGTGAATATTCGAATTATCTTATTTTGCTCCTGCAGTTAAATTAAGCATGAAGGTGAAATCTAAAACAAGACGCAAAATATAAATATTTCTCTCCTTTATTTCTTCATACAGTTTTAAAACAGATTTTGAGTATACATCCTTTACGTATTTTCTCCGTAGATGTCAGTGCTGGAAAAAAAAAGAAAATATTTTGGCTGCACACACACACACACATACACTCATCTCTACATTGTCCTCTGCATCCTTCAGCCATGGAAACATTTACGCCCTCATCTAATTTCGAAGCCGGAGCACAAACTAAGCGTTTCACCCAACAGGCAAATTTCATATCAGACAAAATCAATTTGCTCTTTTACCCAAACACATTTTTACCGCAGTGACCGCGTCGAAGCTCGGATTTTGTCTCTTGTGAAAGCGCACTTCGGCGGGGACGTTCCACCGCGGTGCTCCCTCTCCAGTCCCCCGGACGCGCAGCCTCCTCTGCTCGCATTTTTTCGCGTTTCACTTGCATTCATAACTTTTCATAATGATCAGCCGCCGCTGTTCCACCTTTATATGAAAACTAACCCCGATTATTTGAAATATCCAACGTATAATTCCCCCCTTCTCTGCAGTATTCCCTTTGATTCACGCTTGACTCATATCGCTTTGGGGCCAATAGGGGTCCGCCTTTGGGGCGCCTTGAAACCGCCCCGTCTTATCTCCTTTCATCATCTAACCCGGGAAGCCTTGAAACCGCAGTGCCAGTTATTGCTTTTTTTTTTTCTTTTTTTTGGGCAGCCCAATGCGGACTGGCCATCCGCCAATCAGAGACTTGTTTACATTATGTGACTGACAATGGTCTGGCACGGTGCCAGCCAATCACGACCTCCAAAACAAGGAGGGGGCTCATTTGTAAACATTTAGAATAATGTAATAACTAAGGTCTGTCGTAATTGGTTGGTGGCAGGTTGGAATTAGCTTACTTTAGCTTTGTTTTTAGTAGAGAAATGTATAGATTTTTAGCTGAATATAAAACAAAATAGGCAACATTAATTGTCCTGTTTAGAAAATACATCACAAAGGAGGAGTTGTAGCAGTATACTCTACGTGAACAGATAAAAACACACTTGTAACCACTTCCTCTCTATGTACAAAAGTGATGCCACTCTATCATGGGATATGGGAAGCACCATCTTGGGTTTGGTCATTTGTCACTACAGTCCACAGCAATCAGAATCAGTGATGCAGTTTTTGGATCAAATAGTGGTTTTGTGCTGTTTAACGCCGTAAAATTGCAATTCCTGATTGCTGAGCATTAGCTGAATTTAACTATAAATTGCTATTCGTGCTTCACATACTAGGACTTTAAATTTAGCAAACTGTTTTTTAAAAAAGTCCGAATCCATGACCATTGCTCATATATAGGCTAGCCTCCTTTGCATATATTGACTAATATGTGTGGAATAGCATTGATATTAAAGTATAGTAAAGCTCATTGAGTACCTCTAAAGTTATTTTGTAAAGCTTTTGTGGGGCTAGCTTTATTATGTGTCCAGTTCATTTTTTGAATTTAATTAACTATAAATTTAAACCATAGCTTTGATTTCAAAGAATTTATTGACATTTGTTAAGAGCCAAGAAACAATCAAGGAAGGAAGGACTCTTTAAACTGCAACATCTCGCCACCAGGGGCAGTCTACTGGCCTCAGTATTTTCTCTTCTGTGTTTTAATTTACTTATCTGAAACAATTCTGAGATTTTATTTACCCACTGGAAGCAGCCTGCAAAGTTTTAAAAAAGGCTTTTTTAAAGGAGCTTTCAATCTTTCTAAGCAACCTGCTGGGAAACTACATTAATCTGCTGACTTGGCTTGGAACAGCAGCAAAACATGTTGCCTTTCATACACTTTGGTAGACAGCTAACTACTATAAAACATGAATGGAAACATAGAATTTCATAAAATGCAAGCAAACAGCTAGGGAAGGGGGTTAGCAGCTTAGCTAATGGAGATTGTTGTGTTAGCGTTGGAAACAACAAATCCTGGCAGATTAAACAAAACTTAACCAAGTAACTGATGTACTGATTCAGACGGAAAATAATTTGTTTTGTGTAGCCATGTTCAGGCAACATTCAGCTCTTTCCTGGCCTTTAAATCGGCCGCTCCTCTGTCAGTCACCACGCCATTGGCCTACGCAGGCGACCAATCGGAAGCTCCCGCAGCCGCGGGCGGGCGGCACGAGCTCATTAATATGCAGGTATCCATCCAATGGGAGGACGTGTTTACCCTGCCCTCGAGACGCGAGGTACGCAGTTGCACCGAGAGAGAAACCGCTGCTCGGAGATCCGAGCCGCGATCCAGCCAGGCCGGAAGCCGTAGTCCCACAGCTTCCATAGACTAAAGCAGAAGGCTCCAGCTCAGCCCCACATGGAGATACTGTAGGATTTCACCCACAGCCACATGCTTCATTTCATATTTTGAATTTTAAATGGGCGACGCAAGCGGCGTCGCTCCCACCCTCCTTGTGTTTTGTGATTTTATAATTTATTGTTATGCAAGGATTTAACATACCAGTAAGTAGTAATTTTATATATTTATTTTCTTCCTCAATAAATAAAAACAAAACATTTGGAGGTCTGTTTCCTCTCGGAAGAGCGTCATTTTTAGTCCAAAATACTGCTTGTTAAATGATGTTCAGGACATTTAATAACGCTAAATTTACTAAAATTGTCTCCCAACACAGTAAATTTAAATCCTGCGTGGAATGAATAAATTATCAAATGAACTGAGCTGAAAATAAACGAGAGTAAAAAAATAAAATTATTAGGTACATAACAATAGTCCGTCGTTATCTGTAGAGAATAGAAAGTTCTAATAATATTATCAATGCTAATTTTATTAGGGCCTATATTAGTGGCGTAAAGGGTGTTTGGGTTACGTCTTTGGTCTTCGAATTACTGTTTATTTGTTGACATTTTGTTTTAATTGGAGTTTTTATTCCTTTAAGGAAAGGCTACGTAAGATACATTTTATACATTTTTGGCTCATTGGACGACTTGTTTAAATATATTAAGAATTTTTGTTGGGCTCCCGGAGCGGGATAGAAGGCGTTTGTTGTGTGGTTTGACTCAAATCCGGTCGGGGAGTTTGCCGTACGAATGCGGCGGATTAGTTTACATGCTGACGCCGAGCGAGGTGCACTCTGTCCCGGCCAGCTCTGTCACAGAGCGCCGCTTGCCTCTCAGCAGTACTCGATCTAAAAAAAACCAAAACAATAATAATAATTTAACATTTACGCATATGCTGCCGACTGGTCCTCCAAAAGAAAGGACTGTTGTTTTGGATTTGTACTGGGGTGGAATATTCGGGGCGCTTAGAAAATAGCATATTTGAAGAGAATATTCGCGTTAAATGGAAGAAAAGCGCGGAGGACGCAGGTTGCAGCGATTCAAACACGCAGCAGCAGCAGCGGCGGCGTTTTTTCCTCCACATTCTCCGATCATTTCAACGTGTGTTTGTATATTTTTATGATTCCGAGCTTTGTTGGTGGACATATCCAGTGGTTTGAACGCTACAGCGTATCGAGAGGGGGGAGGAAGGTAATGGCTGCCTGCAAAGCCCTCTCTGAGTGTGGAGACAAAGACAGTCCTCCTGACGGGCGGCCATTCACCTCGGATCCCAGCACAGTCTCAAAAACCGGCCTCCACACTGGGGCCACACGCACGCACAGACCTCGGTTCCTGGACACATGAGCTGGGATTTTGCCCCAGTCAGCTCCGCATGGAGGGATTTTTATTGTTGTCGTGGATGCGAATTGGAGGCACGGGGAGATAATTGTGCTGAAATAGTGCACGGTGTATGAGAGGTCTGCCATTTTTTACACACTGTAGATTATTTTGGGTGATTTATTTTACAGTAAAATTATGCTTTTTTTAAAGACCCCCCCCCCACCACCACCACCACCAGGATCGTAGAGAAATACGGCCTGAGAGCGAAATTATGTGATATAAACGCAGACACGTCACGCATTTTAAAAGAATCCGGTAGATTTATTTAATTGCTCGTACTTAATTAGAACAATAAAATCTGCCTCCTGCTTAAACGAATTGTAGCCACTTCAAAATCAAGCTGCCCCTTTGAAATGATTCTGTAACGACAAAAACACATGTATATTTTTATCCAGTGAAATGTGCAGTTTTATTTTGATTTACGCAGATGGGACTTTGACCATATTGATTCCATAATGACATTTTTGTGGCACGACAGAGGATATAGGCTGTAATGTATTTACTGCAACATTTGATTACCTGACCTGAAATAGGTCAAGGCAGATGACAAGACAGTGAGAGTGCAATTATTCACACGCGCAGACGTACTACGGGCGCGCGCGCACGCACGTACACACGCATTCACACTCAGATCTGCGAATTTAGATTTTTTTTTTTTAATTATTACTTTACATTAACAGCTTAATGACACAGCCCTCCTGGCCAGCTTTTATTTGCATGGATGTGCATGCTCGACGCACGATGCTCTCTCTCCTTCGAATTTTTCCAAACAAATTCTAAATAAATTCGACACGTATCCAGTAGTTGTTCCAGTTTTATGTCTCCGTGCGCAAAATGTCCAGTGAGCTGCGGTGAGGAGCGGATTGACAGAGAAAAGGGGGCATTAAAAAAACGCCAGTGTCGTTGTGAAACAATAGAGGATGGAGGAAACGTTCAGTGTTCACCTTGAAATGCAGACTTCCATCATCTCTAACACACCCAAACAGGACAGCAGTCCTCCTCTGAAAGGCGTTTCGACGCCGTTTGCATCAATCACGATTTTTTATTTTTAAAAACAGAAATATAGCGCGATGTTGAGCGCACAGTTGGATTAAAGATGGCATGAAGATGAAAATATTAAGTGCCAGCAATCTGCTCGGTGTCTGCGGAATATCAAGCGCTCTCCTCCACATGATCCAGGCCTGGATCCCAGGTGATCAATACCATTGAACGTTCCCCCGCCTCAGTGGGCTTCTGGACGCCTCCCCGGTCGCTTATTTCTGTACCCCCCCAGTTTTTTAGCTCGATTTCAGCTTCACGCCAAAGAAACCTGCATATGAAAGAACAGAGAAGTATTCAATGGGGCGGAACTAATGGTCTGTCTTCTGTAACATTTTACTGGACTGGGCTGCTCTGTCAGTATTTTTTTCATTGTGAATATTACGCGGACATTCCGTTTGTCTTCTAATGAAAATTTCTCTTTTTTTCTGCTTTTACAGAAAAGATGATCTGGGGCTGCGTCGTTGGGGGAAGCCTGGGATCGACTGAATGCAACACATAGATCTAGAGAAAAGGATTATTATATGGGTTGCGTTTGATTTTTCCTGACCTTTCCGGATTTGGGATTACTTTTTCGGCATGGAAGGACGGGATTTCGCTGCTCCGGCGCATCTCCTGTCGGAGCGCGGCGCCCTGGTGCACCGAGCCGCCTCTCGGATCGCTCCCTCGGGCCACAGCTCCGTGCAGCATGCCGGTCACTTCCCGCCGGGGAAATATTACCCCTCGCACATACCAATGGCTCCCCACTCAGGTCAGTCAAAGCTCGGCAATGTGGTGCTTTTCACGAAGGAATGCAGCTGGCGAAATGTTAATTTTTTTCCTTTTTTTTTTTTTGAGTCTCTCCTTTATCAGAATAGTAGAATATGGCGTGCATGTGTGGTGGTGGTTCCAGACCTTTGTTTTTAATATCTCAGTTGTGGCTGTTGGTGTATTAAGATGAAGATTTTTATTTTTTTTTTTAATTTACCTCAAATATAAGGCATGTTAGTTAAACAAATTTGCACTGAGTGTTTTGGTAAATGCCACATACATTTATAAATGACATTTAAGAGCTGTCCAAGCATGGATGTTGGATTTTTTTGGGACAGCCAGGAACGCTGGCTGGACCTGAGATGAGATTTTATCATCAGAAACCAAAAGGAACAAACTCAGAGCTGTAAGCAAGCAGATGAAGGAGCTGAATCATCCTGCACTCTGTGTGTGTGTGTGTGTGTGTGTGTGTGTGTGTGTGTGTGTGTGTGTATGTGCGCGCAGACGATGCAGGAAGAGGAGCAATGGTAGAAAATCTCCTTCTATTTTGAGCTTCAACTTGTCAGGGTGCAAATGTGTTCACGGTGCGTGCATCAGGTTTAGCAAGTGGTTAGATTTCTGTTTGTGTGCATGTTTACAAAGAGGAATCTTAAAAAAATTGAGAATAATTAGATTTTTTTTTTCATGTCGTGCAATAATCTAATCTGCCCGTGTTTGTATGACTTTATTTATAATCACCTTTGAATCCATGTGCTCTAGTTTGTGTACGTTGGGTTTAATGAGGCAGAAACAGATTACACACACAGCACACACTTGCTGCATTTCATTTGGCCTCTTCATGTAAAATAAAAAAATGTTTTTTTAAGACATAAACCACAACACTGACGCACCAGTTTCATCAAAGTCACACAGCTAAAAAAAAATCCTTTGAGAATATGATAATGTGGCTCCTAAAAATGTTTATGATGCAGCAGTCAAGGAATCATTTGGGTTCCTTGAAAATGAGGATTATTCATTAAAATTTTGAATAACACGTCAGTTAAAAATATCGCTGCAGGTTTTTTTTTCCTTTGGCAACATTTTGTGTTCTAAATTAGATTTTCAAATAAGATTCATCGTGATAAAATGAACCTATGATTGGGTATTAGAGTGAATATCATGGGTGCCATTCACCATTCATGCTGGCTTCCGGCTACACACACACAGACACGCACGCGCGCGCGCGCACACACACACACACACACACACACACACACACACAGATAGATGTTTTGTTGCGTGCAGGAAAGCTAAAACTGTCCTCGGTGCATGGGTTCCCCCTTTAAACCATCATTTTAGCATTTTCGCCGAGCGCCTCGCCAAAGTGAAGACTCTCTAAATGTCATCACTGTTGAGCAGCACAGGTGGTTTATTGGTCCCCCCCTTTTCATTGCTAACACATGTCTGAGGCTGGAGAGACGTCCATTTAATGTCCCCAACATTTGGAAAATGACTTAATTATTTGCATTTTATTGCATCATAGCTAGTATAATTCGGTACCTAAATGCCCTGCAGGCGCTGCTAGGATTATTTTGTTATTGTGCTCTGCCGATGTCCCATCTTTGATTTATTTTTTTAATAATATGTGTAAATGTCAAGCGTGTCACAATGTAAATAGGTGAATGGAGACATGAAGCATAATTCAGAATTATTTATGGCAAATGTTTGTTAGATGTTTAACTCGTCAAAACAACACAAAGAAGAACAATACAAGTAAAATTATTTTAATTATTATTTTTAAATGTGTAATTTATTTAATTGCAGTGGCAAGCTAATTTACCTCAGTCACAACAGGCCACTGACACCATGACCTCACCTCAGAGCAGTCAACCGGTAGCTGGTCTGACCAAACTGGTCGGTGGCTGTGGCACGTCTCCACGGGCCGGGTCATTAGCGTCTGCCCCGAGTGTCCCGTGAGCAAGTGACATTAGCGCAGCAGAATGAGAACTAGCGCGCTGGATCCCTTCAGTTTCTCGGCGTTCTGCCTCCAGGGACTAACTTGCACACTGGTTCACATGAATACTTCACAAAGAGCATGAATATTTCAGGGCTGGTGTAAAAATGCATTCGAAGGCAAGTTTCTGATGTGGCTCCTTGAAAGCGCTCGTCTGACTTTGCAGAGGGTTTTTTTTTTATTGTGAGCGCTCCCTTCACCCTTGACAGCAGCTGTGACACGCTCCCTTTTTATCATCATAGTATTTTAACAATTTTTGGTAGGAAATTTCCTCTCATTTCATTCTTCATCTCTGCTTTTTTTTTGGTGCACACTGGTGAGGTTGCAGGCTATCAGGTAAAAATGGACGCTGACGTGCTCTTCCACCTTCTTGCCCAGTCAACCATGTTAGGACCAGTGGAGAGTCTGTCAGGATGCATTTGCTTCTGTCCATCTTCACCTCCTACAGCCCCGTCGTTTGTAATGTTTGTCAGGTGGTCAAATTATAGTTTGCACTTGTTCTGGGAATGTGACACTGGAACAACTTTTCTCTGTGTACAGGCTCAGTCTTAGAGCAAAGCCCATAAACTCATCTTTCATAGCTAATGCAGTTTATTTCATCCATTTCAGTGACTCATAATTCATTCATTTACAAGGACTTTGAAATAGTAATTTTATCTCTGTCTGGCTCCGGCGCTGATCTGGAGATTGTCCTCGCCTGGCTGTGAGACCTGGATTCAGATGTTGGACGGTGTCAAAGGAGGAGACATGGTGGAGCTGTCTCTGCTGCTGGCGCTTGGGGGTGGAGGCTCATCTTTCAGCCATATTGTTCTGATCAGCAAGCTCTGGCCGAGGTGTGGCTGTGTGAAAGCAGCGGGGGTTCCGACGCTCTCACCTTCCCGGCTTCGCTCTTTCGCCCCGTGTAATCCAAGGTTGCATTTGTGTCATCTTGCTCACCCATGCCTCCTCTTCATTCACCTCTCAGCTGTCCCCTCTCCTCCTCTCCGTTTCGCGGCCTCCTTTCTCTGCAGCAGGAAGACTCTCATGTCTGGGAAGCAGTGGTCTTCCTGCCACTTCTGTTTCAGTCCCCCCTCCCCTGCCTCGAGCCATTGTTGCAGACCCCAGCTTTGTATGTGTTTTACGGCTGCTGTTAAAGATAAAAAACAGTCCCTTCCACCCCCTTTATTGTTTTCTGGTAGGATGTCCCTGCCATTCCTCTAGTTTTATGTCCTCACTGGATATCTGAGTCAGTCTCCTCTTCAAAGGTTATATGCTGTCTGCCTGCTGCCATTTTGTTTCGGGGGGAATAAATAACTTTACAGAGCCTTTTATTGAACGTCTCATTGCCGGAATATCCCATGGGTCTGTGGTTGTTAGGACCATGCTTCAAAGACAAACACAGGTGTTTGGTGGAATTAGCAAAGGGCTGGTTACAACCACTTCAGTAAGTGCGTCAGGATTGTTTGAGGGAAGGCCTCCTTGGCCTCGGAGCTCTTACGCTGGAAGCGCTCGCAGTTTGGAAGCTAGTTGTCTTTGGCTTTCCCGACCAACCCAGCCTTGTACGCTCACAACAATTTAAAGACTGCTCCTGAGCTTTAAATAAAATCATTTTGGTGGGAATAACCAAAGAGCTTCAAACGAAGCTTTACAACATATCCGTTTCTCCTAGCATGCATAGTTAGGACTACATGTCTTGAAAAATCACCCAAACACTATAGGTAAGCCGCGGGGAACGGCGGACACAAGCACAGCTGCTGCTTCATATCTGCATTGATGCATGGCTATATTTTCTCCAGGTCTGTCTAGGATTCTTGCGCCACAGTAGGTATGCCGTAGCCACGCTGCAAATTCCAGAAAGAAGCATAATTCGACCCTTAGAGCACAGATGCACAACCAGGTGTAGCTAGCTTTGAATAGGTTGGAGCAGGTTTACATCTGAACAGTGCCAGAATAGGAACTTTTCATAAGGGAAGCGATAAGTCCTCCAACCAGCAGGGGTGGTTGTCTGTAGATGTGTGTGAAAAAAAATGAAAGAAGAATAGGTTAAATTACAGATGCAGATTCAGACTGAAAGTTTGATGAAATGTCACTTCCATCTCACTTCTGAGCCCAAATTAGATGAGTGAAGATGATACAGACGATGAAAGACAAACTGGAGGATGACAGACGAGCAGATTTTCCCAAAGTTCCTGAAAGCTGATTATCCGGGCATTTGTTTGCCTGAAAGATGACGTGTGGAATATCCCAGGTTAAAAATGACATCAAAAAGATGCATTTATCTGGGAACCATAGTGCTGGAAGTACAGTGACAGAACGTGGGTCTAAGGCCAAGATCCAGTTGGCTCCGGCCTCGTGCGCTCCCTTGCAATTCTGCTCCAGCTCTGCAAAACAGTGAAAACCTTGGCCTTGGTTATCGCGCTCATTTGCGAATTCTTGTGATATGACACCGCCCAGGCGCCATGTCGCAGACGTTCCTTCGAATAGTGGAGGTGTTGCTTGGCATCGTGCACCTGGCTGAAATAGCACCTCTCTGCACCAGTGCTGCGGCCATCTGTCACCTTCCACTGACACTCCCCACCAGAAATCCAAATGATTTTTTTTTTTTTCACAGAGCACGCCATTTGCATTTTTTCAGTTGCGAGGAATCCGTATGTTTTCAAGTGATTTCAGGCATCGCAGTTGGATCGGCCTGCCAGTAGGAACGAGAAGGAAAACACAAGAACATCTGGAATTTATTACTTTAGGTGAGTGAAACGTTCCTGGTTCATCAGTTCCCCTTTGGTGTCAGCAGAACCGAACATAGAAAGCAAAAGTTTGGGTTCAGGAAGTGTGTGTGTGTGTGTGTGTGTGTGTGTGTGTGTGTGTTTGGGGGGTGGGTGGGGCAGAGATCTGTTTTTGCAAGAGGAATTTGGCAAGTAAGTGCCTCATAGATGGGCTCTTCAAACAGAACGCCACCCACACTAAGGCCGCATGGCATGGTGCCACCAAGCCCTGGCCTGGGGGTGGGGGGGGTACACAGGACAAACACAAAGGAGACCTGAGGGGTGAGAGTGGCAGGCAGGGTAATACCTTCCTGTATCGGATTTCAGGGGATTGGATTCCGAACCTTTCCTTCTATTTTTACTCTCCATACGAAGAGGAAGTTAGAAGTCACAATAAGGATCCACCGGGCCCATGAACGTCTCCCGCTCACGCCGGGTTGGATATGTGTTTTTTTGCGAGATTGACCAGGACACTTTTTTGTCCAAAGTCAGCTGCTGTTGTTTTGTGGGTAATGCAGATAACTCTCTTCCCATCTTGTCTCCCTCTTTGTGTCTTCCTCTGTCCTCCCCTCCCTCGTTTCGGGCCATCTCTCGTCAGGCAGCCCCGGGCCCACCTCAACGCACTAAAGTGACAGCTGTTAGACATTATTAACGGCTCAAGCAGAAAATCCAGATTAGTTGTTGTTTTGTTTTTTTTTTTAATTCAAATTGTATTATTCCAATCAAACCAGCGAGAAGAACAAAACGGGGCCGTTGGCCTATTGTTGCTAGCAGATTTGTGGCCGGTGACAGTACAGTATGCACACGCTATGAGCATAAGTGTGGTTCATGTTTGGGTGGGTGTGTGTTTGTGTGTGTGTGTGTGTGTGTGTGTGTGTGTGTGTGTGCTAGGCTGGGCTGGGTTCATCAGACACCCCCCCACTAGAGTGGAGGCACCCTGGGGTTGGCTGTGGGGCCCAGACAGGTGCATTGTTAGCCCCTTTAACGTCTGAGTCTGTCCCTGCTGCTGCTGCTCAAGCTCCTGCCAGGATTTCATGCTCCTGATGCAGCATGCACGCGCGTGCTGCCACTTTGTGCTGCATCCTAATAATGCCATCCTCTCTGCACATTAGAGGGAATTTAAAAACAAGGTTTTTTTCCCTCTTTTTTTATGTCTCATGTTGTCCAAATTTGTCCAAAGAGCACACTGCATTTTCCCTTTTGAAGTCTGGTCTTCATTTGTTTTAATTTGAACTGGTACATTTAAATTATACACCCTGAACGCAGCGTGGGCATGGAGGAAGGTCGGAACAGAAGACAAATAATGTGAGCAGGCTTCAGTGGTTGTCGTTGGAGCGGCAGGGCGGCTGTGACAGAGTACCAAACAATGAGGTGCACTGCTAAATATATGCAGAGATCCACCATTAAATATACACGCAATGTGCCTCTCAAGGATGTGTCAGCCCTTTGGCGAGAAAACAAAGATTAGCATCAGGAATTTTGCTTTAATAAGTCTCCTGGGACCATCCAGCCAGCTGCCTCGTCCTCAAACCAAAGGGGACTTGTTGCTGTCTCTGACTTTCATAGGTTTCCTGTTCTGATGCTGGTTTTAAAACGAATCTTCGTCACTCTCTCACGTTTTGCACTACAGTTTCATTCACTTTTGCACGTTCTCCCATTGATGGTCTGCGTGCCTACCCTACCTGCGCTCCTCCACCGGCACCCTTTCTTACTTCCCGCCTTTGCTCAACGTTCCCTCCCGCTTTGTCCTCTGTGCCTGTTGTGACCACTAGGCTACACTGCCTCCTCTCTCTGATACAGTGCGTCTTCCTGGGGATGCGGGGAAAATGATTGGCTTCTTGGCAATGTGTGGTGGGGGGTGGGGTTGGGGGGGGGGGGTGGTGGATTTTTGTGCAGTATGCACGAGAAAAAGGGGAATGTGACAGCGAGACTAGATGCACACTGTCACATGCTGTCATACACTTACTAGTGCATTGCAAACAGACACACACAAAGACTTGAGCCACACACACGCACTGACGCATGGTGCTTCCCAGGAGGCCACGGGGCCAGTGGGACAGAGCTTGAGAGTCTGGTTCGTCTGTTTAGATCTAATTATAGAAACAGGACTATTTCTGCAACCACCGCTCCTCTTTTTATATTCTTACATGAGAGAGGGAGGGGGAGAGAGAGCGCGCGAGAGAGAGAGGGAGAGAAAACAAAGCTTTGACAGCATATCCTAACAATGGTGAATGGTTATCTCATCCACTCAGCACTGTTACAGTCTGCAGGCTCTCAGCATGGCAAAACAGGAGGCGACGGGGGAGGGGAGGGTCTATAAGCGCTCTCGTAATCATTTGACGTGAATGTGCAAATTTACAAGGGTGCAACAGCAACCAAGACGATGTATTCCTGTCCATTAGCCTCACCGATATGTTTGGTCGACAAGCCCGCCCAATAAAAAGTGAATTATTTCTCCGCCCTTTGACCCTTGGCCTGTGGCGTCGAGCCAGCAGAAAGTGCTGTCCGTCATGTCCATCAAAACAAAAGGAAGAAAGAGCTGGCATTGAGGATTAGGGTTGTATAAAATGTATCTTCTATGGGAGAGAGAGGGCAAGTGTCCCACTTAATCCTCAGGCCTGGTGGCTTATATCCAGCTAGCTGCTGTTAGCCAGGGGGGCTGAAGAAGGAGGGGCTGTTAGCATGCTGCCGTGTAGCTCACCTATGGTTTGGTTTTAAAGTTCGAGCTTGTGAATCCACACCAGACAGGTGCACTCATAAAGAACGCCCCCTGGATGGGAAGCACAGAACCCACAGTATGCAACCTGAGCCAGGTGCTGCCCCTCCCCCAGCCCAAATACAGAAACTCCTGCATAAGGACAGCGTGTGCCTGCTTACCTCCACCTCCCACCTCTGCTGCTTTCCTTTGAATAAGGTAAATTAATTGGACTTGAGTGTGTAACCTACTATATATGCAGAGATAAAGATGCAGTGACTGGCTAAAGTGTGGCGTAACGGCCGTCATGATGGCTCCATTGTTCTGCTTTTGAGGAGGGTAGTTGGCGGCGCAGGCAGCGGGGCCCTCGCCGGAGGGCTGGGTAGTCTCTGATTAATAGCGGGGAATGCTTTGAAGCGACACCCAAGTGCACCAGTTTTGGCTAACAGCAGTACCATCAGTATAGCAAGCGACGCCTCTCCCTCAGTCTTCATTAGCTAGCGCTACCGCGCCACCTTCCTCTTGTGAGCCATTCAGAGCTTTTGAGTTCTTGTTATGGAATAGGAGTTTTGGGCTCAGCAGTGAGGAGGCCTTAATCATAGAGCACCAGCACTTACGTGAACTGTGGCGCTGCCCAAAGACTCTTAAGGTTTGATGTGGTTGATTGATACAAGTGGGACATAGCTGGGGTCCACTGCCAGGGTCCATTTGGATCTCTGTTACTGACAGATGACCTCCAGCTGTGGATGTATATCTGTGTAAATAGGTGTGTAAAGCAGGCCGAGGCAGGGAGGCAGGGCCGGCTCTGTCAGCTGCCGGAGTGAGCTATTAGCTGTGGAGGAAGGCAGCGTTTTCAGTGAAGATTTAGAAGAACTTCTAATTGCAGTGAGGTTGGGCTGTGATTACACGCTGGCTAATGCACTGACAGAGTTCTCACTTGGCTGCTTCTCAGAACACTGCTGAAATGGCTGAATGCCTTCTGGTTATACAGCATAACAGCGGGGTGTGTTGATGCACATGTGTGTGTTTGCAATGTGTAGGTGGCTGCCTGTGTGTATCAAACTAACTTTGAAGAAAAGCTTCCTGTGCTTTTGCCGTGTTTTTGTCAGTTGTGCCTCTCGCTCGTGTGTTTTCCGTCTGATAACCGTGCGTTACCTTGTTTCTGGCGCGCCCGTCATTATTTGCATTAGCAGCAACTTTTCTCCGGGAATCAGAACTCAGCTAGCGCGATTGTTTATGAACAGCTCCGGAGAAGTGCGCTTTTGTGTACCCGCGTGCAGCATTTGCGCGGGCGCGCGGGGGAAATGGCAATCAAAAGAGCCGTGTGGTGCAGAGATTGTGTAAGGAGCAAGCGAGGAGACGGAGTGGCAGGCAGCTGAGGGGGCAGCACACGGGGGTGGACGGGGTGCTGCTGATGCAGGTGCCTAATTCTACCTCAGCCTGGGGCGTTTTATGTTCTATCCATCTTTATCTTCTTCTTCGTGGGGCGTTTGTAGCAAATCCTCCCACTTCAATTACACTGTTGATTAGCTAATATATCTGAGATAGCTTCATACAGTCTGGTGTATCAGGCCTCAAAACTTGAAGTGCTCTTTTTTTTTTTTTTTTTTTGCTTCGCTGAACAGCTTCTTCATTTCTGAGAAGCTGCTGGTTTAATGCTGTGCTAGCATGTGCTTTAAATCACAACACATTCCCGGCACAGTGGTGACAGTTATGGGGAGTGCATCTGCTGTTTCTTCATCAGGCCCCTCGGGACGGCGTTATCTCTCCTCCAACAAGAGTGAAAGAGTTTAAAAATCACTGTGGCTTTGGGCGGGGTCAGGAGGTCACTGCGATTTTTTATCACAGTATCTTCTCGGCTGATTGGTCCAGTGGGTCAGCGATAGGTCACAGATAGGCTGGAGTCAGCAGTCGACCGCGGTTGCTAAGGGATTATAAATAGACGCCAAATGTGGATTTGTGTGCGGTTGTTAAGACACAAAACAGGACCTGTGTTCAGTTTGTTCTGGCAGTGCACCGAGCCTATATCCTTCTGGCTACTGTGTGACAGAGCGCTGAGGTATGAGGAGAAACGTGGTCATCCTAGGTTACAGGGTAAGACCAGACCAGAATTGTCTGTATTCGTGGAAAATGGATGGATCAATACCACTGGTATGCCGGGGGTGGACTGAATTTGCAGTGGTGCGGGAAAGAGAGGACAGTTCACATACTGGAATATGTGATGGTGCCGCAGATGTTTTATTTCTAAAAAAAAAAAAAAAGGATTTTATTTATTCCATATGTTTGTAATATAATGCCTGTTTCGGGGGGGGGGGGGGTGATTATGGGATGTAGATCTGGGCACATCTGCATTTGACAGATCTCTTGAAAGTGGGGCTACTTTGAGGATCAATACTGACACACTGTTTGCGCATACATGGTATATCACCCGCGCACGCACAAACACAGGCACGGACACACACACACACATTCTTCCCTCCTGTGGTTCTCCTTCCAGCAAGGCAGATGGTGAAAATTCAGATTGAAAGCAGATCCCGAGTCTTTGTGGATCTCCATCATTCTGCTCGTGTCGCTCAGCAGCGGTGAATATCCCATCTTCTCCCACCAGGAAGCATCAGGACAGCTGACGGGGGGTTGAGCAGTACACCTTCATCTGACCTAAGTTTCCACCATGTGGTCGTGGTCCAGATGTTATAAATGTGTAGACAGTTTAAAAACACCAACAATGGCCGCTGGTGCTTGTGGGTTTATCTGACAGATTTAACTGAAAGAGCGAGGTGACGAACCACATCAACCAATCAGTGGTCTGCAGCCCCACCGCTGGTCGTACGTCAGTGGAAGTCTACCACAGTGACGGATTTGGTAACCATCCCAGCTTTTTCTCAACGGAAATGCAAATAAATGCGCCAAAGTGAACCAAACAGTATGGCTTAGTGCAAACACAGACGTCCAACTCCGCCAAAGCTTCTCCTGACAGTCAGTCCTATTTTTCCTCCCTGCTAACTCCTCCCTGTCGTTGCGTCCTCTATTTGTAGTGTTTTTATGTGACAGAAGTATCAGGATTTATTTCACCACCTTTTAACGGGGCTAGTTTGAAGGCACCCGTCGCTTTAAAAGCCAGCGCCGCTCCGAAAGTGCAAGAGATTTTACGAGACTTTTGCTTCCGCGCCAGTCAGCCAGAGCCGCCGCGCCACAATCAGATTGGTGGGGAGAGGGATGCCAGCCAAACACAGCCATCTGGAAGAGTGCGCATGTGATCCTGCACGTACTGCAGGTCTGTGTGCTCGCGTGGATGTAAAGGGAGGGAGGTGGTTAGCGCTGGCTGTGAAGGAGGAAAGGAGCTTGGCTTTTCGGAGGAGGCCTCTCACTGCCCCTGCCTGTGTCTGCTGATTTACGAGCCTGAAAAGGAAATCTCTCATTTGTCGCTTTTCATCTTTTTTCTCCATAATTTTTTTTTTCTTTTTCTCAATGAAATTAAACTTTCCCCCGGAGTCTTGTAGTGCATCCAATGACCGAAGAGGGAAAATAAATTAGAAAGCAGGAACGTGGGAGCCGGGTCCCTCTGTATGGGGTGATTTCTTCTGGATGTTTCAGTAAATATTCATAAGTGTTGACATGTCAGCGTAATGTACTTTGTTTGTGGTGCAGATGCGTGTCATTAGGCAGCGTATACTTTGCCTGCGAAATGATTCAAAAGCTGTGTTACGGTTCTCTTCCCACTGCACTGTGGTTTGAGCGTTATTGCCGGAATTACTAAAAATTACTCTTGAAAAAAAAGAGAAAACATCAGGTTTGAATTCTCCGAGTGGCACCGTCTGGAGAAGGTTTTCCGCCACAGGGATACAGGCACACGGGTTTGCCGCTAATACGCTTTCGCTTGTACGTTACCGCACTGGGGTCGGAGTCAGGTCAGCTGCAGTCTGGGGCCTTCGCGTGTGCACGGGTAGGTGCACTTATCATGTGTTTATGTGCACCTTACTGCTGAGGACACGGGGGGAGCGCTTGGGTTTCCACATATTTTCAAAGCGTAAGAGCAGAAAGGAAAGGGAGGGGAGGGGAAAAGGGTTGGAGGGGAAGAGAGATAAACGAGGGAGGGGGCCTAATGAGAACCCTGGCTCATATGATGGGGCCGACTGATAGAAATCAGGATCCTTCTCAAAGAAGTCAATTAACCCCCTCCCCTCTTCCCTAATTATGCACGGATTGCTCCACTGGCTTTTTAGTGATAGGGTTGCTTAAATTGCTCAATTTGCACACTCATGCTATAATCTTCAAGGGCTTGTGTGTATTAGGAAACATTTGTCAGCCTCCCTCCACCCCCCCCAAAATAAATCTGTTGGCAGAATTTCTGGCTTTTTCTTCCCACAACCATTAGTCCCCCCCAGCACCCTGATTGTTCGTCTCACCTGTCAGGCGACAGTACCGGGCAGCACCAGTAGGGGGCTCCACCTCAGGAGAGCCGGGGTCACCGGGGCATTAGCAGAGGCGGATGATGGCTGGAGAGTGTGGTCAGAGTAAATAATCAGTGTTGTAAAATGTCAACACGACCAGGCGGCTCCTTCACAGCACCCCGTGTTGACATAACTGCTCTCTTATCTGACAAGTGCAAAGCCCAGGCCCACAATAGAACAGTGTGCCAGAACAAATACAGTAAGGAGATAGAAACTACACACGCACACACGCACACATGCACTTACACACACATCCTTTGTGAGGGAATGCTTCACGCAACATCGCAACATCACAGGCTAAAGCTGCTGTTGATGCCGTCGTCATTACGGCGCAAAAATAGCCGATGATAAAAGGGCTGAGTAGCAGTAATCAGGTTGTGGTCCCAGCACGCAGGCTGTTACCTACAAGCTGGTGCTCACCTGAGCTCAGGGAAATGATGGGCTGTTTAGTGTAGCAGTGGTCTGGGTGACATGCTTAAGCTTAAGTCAACGAGCGGTTGGGAAGCTCAGAGCTGCTACTATCACTTGTTGGAGTGCGTGACACGCCGAGCACAGGGGGCGCGAGACAGAACAATGGAGCCGCGGCGATGTGGTTATGAAAGATGGCGCTAGTTTGCCTTTCAAACCCCCTGTTTAAGTACCTGTGTCACATTTTCTATTTTTTCTGTGTCAAAACATTTCAGGAGGCTCTCTTCCCCTCATTGCCTTACATTGCCCTAATAACTCTTCTTTATTCCCCGTCATCCTCTCCCTCTTAGCTCTTTCTCTCCTTCCACACTGTTTTCTCTGCCAGTTAAGAAGCCAGAGCAGTTGAGCTGTGTGCCGCAAAGGTACTCCCGGATGGCTAAATGTTAATTTCCTTTATTATTTTGTTGTTAAAAACGATCGTTTGTTAGTTTTACACTGAAAGCTGAATCATTTCAACAGAAGCAAACGTGTTCCGCTACTACCAGCTAATATCTTTCACGGCACGGAGAAAGGTCTGCTGCGCTTTGTTGAAACAGAAAATCAAACGCCGCTGATTCTACTGGACTGCTGTGTGACTAGCTAAACCCTGGTCAGCTGTTTTGTGAAAAAAGGTGACCCAGCAAGGTTCCTGAAGGGTTTATGGAAGGGAGCTCAGTGTCTTCCTGTAGCCGTGCACCCCCATGCCTTTTTCCATTGGTTCATTCTTGCCCTTTCTAAAGAATTTCCAAGGCTTTTCGGCGCTGGAGACTTACACGGCCTAATGCTGAAGTGATGACATGTTTAACGACCAGCACTGCTTCTTGCGTATTAAATGAAAATAAGCAAAGCTAACATGTGCCCAGGAGGGCACATGGTTCCCAATTATTTCAATGGTTTCTCTGGGGTGTGGACCAAATATACCACCGTTTCAGCAAATGCAGAAAACAATGATATCGAAAACTGCAGAAGCCTTCTGGAGAGAGGGGGCGAAACCTTACAGTCCAGTTGCACACAGAGAGGTCTAACTTTGGGTAACTGTGATCTGGATGAGTGAGAATCTACACAGACATCAATGATATCGTGCTGTGGTATTTTTGTCTTTTTGGCTTTGGCGGCGCACGTATATCTTAGGATTGATAAACTGCAATGGCAAATAAAAACGACCAGCTGCAGCACATCTGTTGCTTTCGATCAGACGCTGGAGGACTTTTGTAACCCCATTAAGACTCCCTCTTCCTTCGCTCCTCTCAGTAAATCCTACAAATAAATAAAGCAGAACAAGGGATGGTGCGGCCCATCCAACTGCTCAGCGGCCTGCATGTGATGGCTGCTGAGGAGCCGACTGGACTGACTGGACCCACAAGCGTGAAGCCGTTGTTCAAAATAATCACTGTCCCATTTTGTCCCCGCTGTGACCTTGGAATGTGCATACTCTGCTCCTAACCTTTAAAGCCTGTATCAAGCTAACCAGCTGGAGAAGAGTGGTCTTTATGGCCGCCCTGTTCCGTGTTACACCTCATCTGCTCATGTCCGGGTGAGGACGACCTTTTCCTCCAAACGCAGATTGCAGGAAATGCTCCTAATTTTACTCATCTCTGCTCAAGTGTTGTTTTTTTTTTTTTTTTGGCCGCAGATGTTGAGCAGTCTCCGAGAGCAGCATTCCACGGATGACCAGTGTTAGGGGATGGGGGGCGGGGGGGGAATGTAACTCAATTTTAAAGGCCGGTTTGTCGTTTCATAACAGAATTTACTATGTGATGTGGCTGACCTTGTAGACACTTTAAAGTGCAGGCTGCTATCGCGGCTAGAAGGTCGTTATTCGAACGGGCCTGTTTTCACGTAGCAAGGAGATGCACATGCATGCAGCGTGTTCTCCACAAGGTAATGGTGTGTGTTGTTTGGCCTTGACTACGCAGGTGCCTTCCTTCCTCCTGTCTGTAGGTTATCAGTACAAAATGCTTGCATTTGTCTTAGCCGCTGCTGCACAAATAAAACATTTCTCCTTTGTTCCCCTTGTGAACCGGCAGCAAATTAAATTCACGGCTGCAGAGAGACCTTGGAGCTGAGAGCCACCGCACCCGCCAGCCAGCCAGCCAGCCAGCCAGCCAGCCGGCCGGCCGGGGCAGCCAGCCGGCCTGTTATCTGCTCTGCTCTGTCTCTGCGCCTTTTGTCAGGCTACATCAAACGGAGGGAAGCCAGAGCAGCAAGCTGCCTTCTGTTTCTCTCACACACGCATCACTTCAGGACTTTATCATATTACCAGTTGATCCAAGGGAGCTCGCTGGAAACCTCTTCAAACGGCGGACCCCTCGCATCCACCGCTGACCTGAAGGTGGCGCTGAGCCGCAGATGAAGGATTGTGGGAGAATTGGAACAGGACATTCCAAAATGGCCTGCTTGCCAGTAGAGTGCTGGGATTCCTGATTTATGGGCTGTTGTGATGGAGGGATGTGTGAACCTACGACTTCCCCATAAAACAAGAGTTTCATTAGTCTCAGACGTTTCAGAAAAAGCGAGACAAACAAGGAAAAAGCCGACAAACGGGGGGGAAACTGCTTCCATTCCGAGGGACGCAGTTGACAGTGAGCGAGGGAGGAAAGCAAGGTGACGAGGGCGGATAGAAATACGGAGCAGAGCGGCAGCAGGAAGGAGCTGAAAAAGGGATGATGGAGAGGGAAAACCAAGAGGGGAAGTGAGTGATGTGGCTCAGCAGAGCGGAGGGAGAAGAATAGATGGAAGTTTAAAAGGGGAAGACGGGAGGAAAAAATCTGTCCCAGCGAATTGGGCTGCTCGCAGATTTATGTGGTGTTGTATCATTACACGTCCACCACAGGAGATGGGGAAACTCGAGCAATCTGACGCCTGTGGGTTGATGTGTGTGTGTGTGTGTGTGTGTGTGTGTGTGTGTGTGTGTGTGTTTACTGTATCGGTGTCCCGCCACACTTTTGTTCTCTGTCCTCATGCCGTTCATTTCTCCTCCAAAGCAAACTGATTTGTTCGACAGAAGGTGCTGGGCTGCGGTGAGGCAGCATCCACCCACATTCACACTCCGCGTCTCTGCAGCTCTCTCTGTGGAAGTGCCGGTAGAGAGAAGAGAGGCTCGGACCACCCAGGACTTAGCAGTCAGAGAGCCGCTTTGATGTGGCAGCAGCATATGTGCCCTGCACGGCTACGGTTTCTGCTGAGACACACTTGCAAAACGCACTTTTACTGCCTCCCGTGCGGCGGCGGCGGCGCTCCGGAGCGCCCCAGAGGGATGCTCCGGAGGAGAGAGAGTGAGCCGCCCCCTGTGCCAGGCGGGGCCAGGCTGGAATCCCGGGGTCTTACGGTCACCCTGAGGGAGAGGAAACCTGCCCAGTCTAACCACATCTCAATTAACCAATTAAGTTCAAAAGTTAACAGGGGACTAATTAGAGAGCAGTGCTGAGGGTCGGTTTTATCCCGCCCGTTCCTCACTTCCAGGCACGTCTGTGTCCATGACCTGCTTGGCTGAGCTCTGGCAGCGTCGGCAGAAACATGGCACGCAAGCCGGTTAGTCACCCATCCATCCCCATGGCCAGAACACAAAACCAATGGATTTAGACAGATCAGTCATCGCCCGTAAAGCAAACCAGAACCAGAACATTCCACGTGATGTTTCCAGTGGAACAGGAGAACCATGAAAATCCCATATTTGAACGTGGAGACGTGTGAGAATTTTTTAGTCGTATGTAACGCTGGTTTTTCCTGTTATCGCCCACAGATTTTGTCCTCCATATGGGCTCTAATCTGGGCCAAATGGGAGGTTTAGTGTGTCGCTACTGGCCTGTTGGAGCCTCTTTTTTTAATGCTGTTGTATGAAACAACTCATGTCAAAGTCTCAGGACGACATCCTTTCATTGACGCCGTGCCTCCGGCAAACGGTGTTTGTGACTCGCCGCTAAAGGTACAAATGTTATTCCCGCGTTTAAGGGGAAGCAGACAGTTGCTGTATTGGCTGCAGCCGGCAATAAAAGCTTCTCAGGCTCTGTGACACAGTTGTAGTGGTGCTGCTTTGAGCCCTGGAGCCAAATACAGTGTGCTTGGAATCAGGCTGACAGTTAGATAGAGAGAGAGAGGTGAGAAATCCTGTGGGGGGGATCGTTGTGCTCTGATTTTTCTCTTTTTCACGTGTGTGTGTCTTTGAAGACCATGAAAATGTAAGTTCCCGCATGGCTGATTAGCGTGCGCGCAGCGAATGTGTTTCCGCACGCATCTGCAAGTAACGGAGAGGGTGAGAGGATCTCTGGACAGCAGTCAGAGGGGTGACGGACTCCCCCGGTGCATGAGCGGCCCTTGAGGATTCCTCCCCCTCTTCTCAATCCCCCGTTACAGTCATCTCTTCCTCTGTGAGATCCGCAATGCTGGGAAGAAATGTGTCATTAACGGGGGAGACCAAAATAATGTTTATGGGCTGGAGCAGCACTAAAATCATTTTCCATATCAGTGCAACTGCATGGGCCCTGTGGGGGAGTAAATCTGATTTTCTCCTCCCTGTGCCAGTGGGAAACATCATGGGAAAGAAAACAGATTGGATTGTTAAAGAGATGGCCTGACGCAGCTGTGGGCGGCTCTCTTTGTGTTTGGGTGTGTTGCTGTGTGTGTGTGTGTGTGTGTGTGTGTGTGTGTGTGTGTGTGTCATGAAACAGGAACACCGAGACAAACTATGGAAAGGAAAATGGAGACGGAGGTACAGCACAAATAAAAAATTGTGGATGTTTAATGTGTGGATGAGAGCGAGGATGGATGAGTCCCACTTGTGGCGGCCGCAGATTCATGCCTCGGAAATAAAGAGGGCCCGAAACGCGTCTGCGAAACAATGGGTCACTTAAAAAAGTGCTCGTTTGTTAAGATTGGACAGATAATTAATGGTTCTCCTTGAGGAGTGTGGGTACAAAGAACAGCACAGAGAGCGGCCCGTCCAGTCGGACAAGTAGGCCTTAATGACCCAGAAGGCTTTTGTTTTCCTGAACCAAGAGGTTCTTTTTTTAATATGGGGGGAAAAAACAGGACGGTGTTTGGAAAACATCCTGTCACAAGCGTCCATTTCAAGGAACGCTGTCCTGGTCTGTGGTAACGTGTACTTCCTCTTACATCATGTACTCCTGAGCTGACGGAGAGTGACCAGAATGGGAGAAATTGAAAGCTGAGTTTTGTGTTGTGACATGGCCTCTCTTGTGTGTGCTATTAGCTGTGGGTTGTAGGAGTGGGGGATATGAATGTGCATGCGTGGGAGGCTGTAAAAGGAAGGGTAATGGGCCTTGAACTTATTTGTCCTGGCTTAGTCCTGGTTCTTTTTTCCAATCTGTCCTCCCACCTCCTGTGTCCCAGTCTGGAATGTCTGCTTGGGCTCCACAGATGAGGCCATTGACTCAGCAAAGTGCTGCATTTTTCACACGAAGCTGGGCGGAAGTCCCCAACCTCAGCTCCCAACCTGCGTGATGTCCAGCAGCCTACCCAGAGCCCCTGACTCTGACACCATTTTTTATCTCCTGTATCGGCTTCACCATTCCTGGCTGGTTCAACGGTCAACAGCTGCGTTGTTAATGTCTGTCCTGCTCTGTAAAACGCAGCAGGAACTCTTCCCTTTCGTCCGCCGCTCTCCGGCCCCTCTCGCCGTTCCCAGGGATTGAGAAGATTTTTGAGGTGCACGTTAGTGTGGAGAGGTGGCGCAATCCAGTGATATGGAGATAAACTGATTCTGCTCCTCCGACAGTGGATAGAAAGGGCATACGTGCGAATAAATCGGCTGGTTTTGTGCGTGCTCCTTGACTTCGCTTTGCCGCTTCGAGATTGGAATATGAAAATAATATCCAGCGGTATTTTTGTTGTAGCACTGCATCCTGGATGTTGCCATTGTTGTTTTTCGGCTCCCTGCCAAGCCGAGACTCGTCAGTTGGAATAATTTGTTTAGGATTAGAATTTGTTATCCCATCATGTCGACTTGTGTTCTGTACAAACAGCTGGGTGAAGTGGGCGGGGTGCTTTGGCTGACCTCCCCGAGACGATTTTTATTTGCATAGCACTTTTGCTCCCCCCGCTCCAAAAAAATCCCAGAATGCTTACAACTCTGCCATCCTTTCAATCGTAAAGGGAGTGGGGGACTGACCGCAAAAGCCACTCGGCAAACACGGGCTGTCAACTTCAGCGAGACGACCACCATACGCACACACTGGCCTCGCATATGTTTGGCAGCGCACTCCCACACACGCTCTGCCGCTCCTTCGCTCTTAAACTTTCTCACATTTGCTCGCACCCTTATCTGCACTTGGAGTCCAATCTCTTGGCCAGTACCCCCTCCTCTGGCTGTGGGCCTCTGGTGGAGACACTCTGTTCTCACATCTATTCCTCCAACTGCTTCTGCCGCTCCCTTTTCCCTTCTCCCACCCCCGCGCTGACCACATCCACTAAACTCACCCCACAGGCACGCAGTGCGGAGAGTGTCGGAGGCGTGCGCTGCTGGCACTTTCCCCAACCCCTGCACTGGGCCCGGCTCCAGGACTTGACCGCCTGTTCCCTCTCGCTCACTGTAATATGCTTGCGATCAGACAAGCCTCCGACTCGACTTAGGGACAGACTGAACTGCCCAACTGTTCAACCACCCACCAACCCGAATCCACACGAGCCAGGGTGGGAAGCAGAAAAAAAACCCCTGTTACTTCAGTTGACGTTGAGAGCGTTTTGGCTACCAGTTGTTTAAATGTTTTCAAGATGATTGTTTGAAGGAAATCCCCCCGCCCCCCATCCTTTAATAGCCATTTGAAATTCTTTCCACATTTTATTGCGAGGAAGTCGGCTCTGAGTTAGTCAGTGGCCCTCCAGCGTAGCATGCGCAGTCTGTCTAGGGCCGCTGGTGCGTACACTCGCCCAGTCCCAGGCAGTTTCCCTGAGAGGTCAGAAACTCAGTTGTGTGTTTATGAGTGAATATGGAAAGTCTGGCTCTCTCGGTCTTCGGCAGAACGTGAAGTGGCGACGGTAGGAAAGTCTGATGTCTCACAGACGCTCAATATGTTTTCACTGGGTAAGTTAGCGCTCACACGTCTTCATCGTTTGGATCCGCGTCCTGGTGTCTCGCGCGGTAGCCTTGTTTTTCCTCTTGCCACTCAACTTTTATGATGAGTGGCGCGTTAAATTGCTGTTATTAATCGAATTTTTGTGAGAGAGGACGCAAAGGGGGTGTGTTTATCAAAGGACATGACAGGGGGAGAACATGTGCGCCGTAATCATTCTGTTGAGCGCTGAGCCTTGTTGCCACATGGCGCCAACTGCTGACTGTGTGACGTCGTTCCTTGTGATAAAGCTCGTTATTAATGATTTGCGTATTTTCATTTCTTTTCTACTGCCCTTGTGGCAGTTTCTAGGCTAATTTCTAAGGAACAGGTTGACGGTTAGCGTAAGCATCAGGGAAACTTACGAAACATCAGTAATTAAACCCAGACGGTCCTCCCTTCTCATTTAAAAGTAAATGCATCTTTAAAGCCGACAACTCTGTTACTCAATAACTTTTGTGTTTTTTTTTGCTGTTAGTCAGCGGAAGAATGAGAGACATTAGACGTATTTTGAAAACTTTGACCCTGGTTTACTCTGACATGTGTGCCAAGTTTTTCCTTTGTCTGGCTCTCAGATTTTACAGCAGATAACCCTCGTGCAGACAGCGTGATTTGTAATCTAGCCTCTGCTGTTTGGAAGCCTCCGACAGTGTGGCTAACATTAGCAGAGCCAGTTGCTAGCCTTACCACGTTCTTTTTCGGTGGATTTTTTTTTCACACCTGCAATCAGGTCATACCTGACCACTATGTTGTGCTTTATATTTAAAAGGAAAATGTCTTTTTGTTTCAACAAGAGTGAACCGAAGCCTGAGCGCACCTCCGTTGCGTGGGCCTCGCTGAATCATGCTCAAGCTAGCAGAGATCATAAACTGCATTTTGGCTGGTTTCAAGTCTCTGCAAAAGGAGCGCATGTACAGGAACGCAGCCGTGCATTGTTCTGAGCTGCACCTGCGGTTTTCCCTCCATCTCTGCACCGCCATCACTCTCCTCACTCGCCATCACTCATTTCGACGACCGGTCCATCCCTCCCTCCAGACCGAGACGGAGAACTGCAGAGCCAGCTCTGCTCGCCGTTTACAAGCAGATGCACGTGAAAACAATGACAGTAGCCGCTCGCTCGCCCGTGTTGGTTTGCAAGTGCACAAGTGAGAATTAATGGGCGTGGGTTTGTTCAGGATAGAATTTTGATCTGATTCCCAGCATTCAAAAGAACAGCATGTTGTGGGTGGGTGGGTGCTTGTTGTCTTCTCAGTTTTTTTTTGTTTTTTTTTTTTGTCCCCCATGATTTCTTGGCCCTCAGTTACAGAGACAATCATTTGCCATCCTATTGTTCCATCCCAAACGAGCACTCAACCTCAACAGTGACTCATGGCTGGGGGTGATGATGGGTTCAGATTGTTCTCTACAGGACAAAGATTATGACACCTCTCCCTCCCTCTTTCCCTCACAGAATGACAAATTAAAGCAGATTAGATGCGAAGCCCAGACTGGGGCGGGGCTTTAAGGTAGGTTGCGGGGCTGTTGAATTCTGCACAGCACGCAATTGACCGCATCTGCCCGCTGCTGTCGTACAGGATCGCATTCAGCCTCCTTGCCTCAAGCACTGTTTCTCTTTTGTTCCCATGACAACTAGGCCTTCATTCTGCCTGCTCGGACTCCCTGCCTGCTGTTCTCGCTGTGCGTCCACAGGGGCCTCTGCCTGGGCCCACATTACTGCCTTTGTATGCATGTCCCTTTTCATTCCTGCTCAGAAACCGGACTCCTACACCTCACACCAATCTACGGGCGAGTGTGGGTGGAACATCACATCCACCTCCAGAGGTTATGTGTGCACCAAGAGTGCGTCAGGGTGGAATGTTTGGATGTCAGGAAGAGAGGCAGGCTCCCTGTGATTGCAGTTCTCCCTTCTCTTTTAATTCTCTAATAGGATTAATCTCGTTTGCTGTCAGGAATCGTTGCTGATTAGGATGCACATGACCCGATTATCTTAAAAGACGTTACTAATGCACCGTTGGCACTCCTTAAGACCCAAACAAATAAATAATATACGTATATGGTTAAAATAACCATGAGTGGAGAAAGTGGTGTTTAAAGAAGCCACTGGGGTGGCAGTGGCTTCCTGGATCCTCCCAGGGCTGGTGACCTTTGGACCACTTCTCTTTTAGTTAATATCACCAGTTTAGGTTTGCGTCGCTGGACGGTCTTTGACGGCTTGGTGGGGCCACATCCAGCTCTTCTGCTGTCCAGGAGCACATGTCAGTTTGCACCTCAACATGCGGCCGAACAAACATGAGTCAGAGTATTAGAGATATAATTTCTGTTGCGATTCCACTGGGAACTTACCCCTGCATTAGACCCTGTTACAAATCTGGATCGCCGTTGGTCTGGTTGCCTAGTGGAGCCCACATTTTCTTATGGTTTTTCTTCAGCATCTCCTCCCCTCGTCTCTGCACGGTTGGTAGCTTTGTGGCCTCTCTCTGTCGCCCCCTGTCTTTCTCTGTGGTTGAGTTTTTAATAATGCAGAAAGATTATCTGATTTATGGGAGCTGGAGGCATTAAGGAAAGCTTCCTTGGGGCGACAGGCAGGAAGAGGGCCGTGCGGCGTGCAGTACAGGAGGATGATGGGTAATGGATGTGTGCCTAGCAAGCAAGCTGGCCACAATCCACCCCTCCTTTCCACTGCCCCCAACCCTCACCTTACACTCCACAGACTCCCGCCAGCAGTATTCACTGGATTAGGGGTTATAGGAGGTGACGGCGGGGAGGGAAAGGCGGTGAAGGAGGCTAAAAACAGAAAAAAAAAACTCGGCTACTGTTGTAAATATTAGGCCACCTTTACCAGCATGAGTGACGTTGCTATTTACCACCCACAGAGCTGCTTTCTGAAGCTGATGAAAGAGTTCCTCATGATTTATCCTCCACCAACTTCCCTCCTAAAAACTACAGCCTGATTTCAGCGAAACTACAAAAGAAGAAACCATTTTAATTTGAGGGGACTGTTGGCCCTTGGCAGAGACGTGCAATCTATTGTGCCAAACGACTGCATGTGTGCGTGTGTGTGTGTGCGTGTGTGTGTGTGTGTGTATTTTCCAGCAAATGTTTGTAATAGATGTTCTGTTTGCTCCTAAATGTTCTGTATTTGATTTGCACCGGTGCACAAAAACTTCCATTGATTTTATTCTTTTATTTTTCAGTCGCAAGCACAAGGAATCAGAATAAAATAAAAGCAGTCTGTGCCAGCTTTTATTTTATAGTAACAACAGTCTTTCGCTGATGTCTTTTCTGCGCGGCAACATTGACTCTGATACACGTTATAGAGACCGTGTGGTATATAATTACACGAGTTCAGGTCGTAGTACTGGTGCCGTAATTGTAGTTCTGAAATAAAAAAAGTAATTTTAAATTATATGTATAATTAATATTAAGCAAACGATTCTTCTTTTGAGCGAATTCCAAGCCAGCTCTAGCACCACCTAGTGGACCGATTGGAACCCAACCATAAGTGTTCAAGGGCTCGGAACAATGTTGTGGAGAAATTGCGCTCCAGCATCACACGAAAAGAAGCTGCAAAATAATCTGACACAAGTGTGTCTGCATGTGTGAATGTCGGCCCAGGCCTGAGTCTCCCATCTTCTGACCTGTGAACTGCGGGCGGTTCTAAGTGTCGCATTGATGGGTTTATCCTTGCTGTCTGCTTGCAGGCTGCTCTCAGCTGCAGATCTAAACAGAATTGCTCTCACCCTCCCAGAACGGAATTGATTCTTGTTTGGACTCAGACTTCGATGAGACCAAACAACTGTTGTACATATGCATGCGGCTCGGAGGAGATGAATGTGTAGAGAACCGGTCACCCGGACCACTCACTCAAGTGCACTGGTGGATGTGTAATGGGAATGTAATTTAAGCAGTGTTTAATCAGTGTGTTTTCTCTGACTCCCCCTGCAATGCATAATAGACAATCAGCCCCCAGTCACACAGGCGCTGCTACGGATGGTCAATTACTCATCATAGTCTTGTTAAACACACAGTTCAGCGAGTCAGGGACAGATTACTCTGCGGCTGCCATTAGTCCGCTTAGCAAAAAAAGGGGAGTTTAAGAACAGAAGGGGAAATACGATCAAAGAAGTCGGTCAAGAATCGACTGAGTCACGCTGAGGCGAAGCGGGAATGAAAGAGAGACGGTGACGAGCAGAAACCTAGCAGAGTCATGAGAGAGACTGAGGGCATGAAAGTGAGAGATGGAGAGCGTAACATAATGGAGGGAGGGAGAGAAATTGAGAAAGGGACACTGGGGAGCGGGAGCAAAAGTGTGTGAGAGCGAGAGGGAGAGAGCCTGAGAAAGTGTGTACTCAGCTGTGAGATGAGACCTCTCTCTGCCCGTGGAGAGAGGCGGGCGGTGCGGGGGGCGAGGAGACGAGGGGAGAGGACTCCAATGTCAGTGAGGGGGAGGAGCATCTCTCTCTCTCTCACACACACACACACACACACGTGTACGCACACACACGCCCTCATTCGTTCCCTCCCTCCTCAGCGGTGATGAAATCCCACCGTTTTATTCATTCCGTCTTTGCGGGCCGCTGATCTAAAGCTGTTGTCTTTGTGTTTAGTCACACATGTGGTCAGAATGTACATGCACGCCGCTAATGCTAACCACGTCTCTTCTGCTTCCCTTTGTCCGTGTGGAAATGCAGGCAGTGGACTGATGGGCAACTCCTCCGCCTCCTTCATGGGAACCTTTCTGGCCAGTAGTCTGGGTACGGCCCCTTCCCACCCGTCACACCCGTCGCGGCCGCCCTCTTCGCCCTCCTCGCCCTCCTTCCGGGGTGGACCCCACTCCAGCGCTTCGCAAATCTGGTTTCCCCATTCGCATGAAGGTACCTCAGCTCTGGCGCACACACAGCTTCGCCCTCTGACCGTGCAGTACAACGGGAGATTCATCTCGTATTTGGTGTATTGTTACACCGATATTGGTTATTTTAAGGTTTCCACTAAAACGTGGCTTGTAATCGTCTAATGAGATCCAGATCCCCACCCTTTTATTTGTGCGCTAAAATAGACCCGGCATGTTTGGGATGGGGCCACGACGCTACGGTTCCTGGATGGAGACAACGGGGTCAGAAGTCTAGCCAAGGACATGCACGTGCGCATGTGGGTCAATAAATGCTTGCAGGGTTTGCAGAGCGTTCACATACTGTCTCTATCACATCTCCATAATGGGAGGGTTCCTACCCAATACTCGGCGTTAAGAGAGTGCAGCTCCGTACGTGCGCAGTCAGAACGATATAAACGCCCGCTCCAACACATTTCTGGCTGGAGTCAGACAAGGATAAAGTGGAAAGATTAAGCTGCTGAGGTATTTCAGGAATCTTAACGACGCCTACTCTGCCGTATGGGCTCTGTTCACTGTCGCCTGCACGTGCACGAGGGCAACCTCTATCCTCCCGTCGCTTCTGCACGCCCGTAATTTTCTGCTAATTACTCAGTCACATGACGCCTTGTGAAGCAGAGTATTAAATCATCAGGTCCCTGCTTTTTCAGCTGTCTTCGGTTTATTTATCATCTAAATATAGCCCAGCTGTTAGTCTTGGGGGGGGAAGCCAGTGGGGAGCGTTTGTTATTTCTGGTCACTGATCAGCGGCGCCCCAGTTGCGTGATGTGCGACTGGGGCTGAATGAGTGCATCGCAGCTGAGATTCTGTCTGTTTTGTGAATGTGTTAAGCCAGCGGATGCCTCCCAGCTACGTCCTCCCCTCCCTCCCTCCCTCCCTCCCCTCCCGATGCTCTCGTGCCGCTGGAGTCAGCGGGGCAGCCGCCAATAGGTGTCGACTTTTCCCCTCCGCGGCCGGCGTTATCTCACCTTACCGTTTCAGGCTTTCAATGTCAAACATTTTCTTCTTTGTGGAAGAGTAGAATAATATTAATAAGAGTGATGTCGATGATGCCAAGCCTAATAAAAGTAATGGAGGTGATTATGACTGGGATTATTACTCAGTTGGCAATGGAGGCCATTATCTCTATTGCAGTTTAATTGCATATAACGCACTAAGAGCATGATTGAGTCCAGACTGTTCATCAACCGCATTCAGCTGTTCCCTTCTTGGGATAATTGCATATTGTCTTTTCCCTGTTTTGCATAAAAAGCAAGTCATCAAAACGAGCGGCACAATTACCCAGACTCTCGCCTCCTCTCTCCGGGTGTCGGCAGAACCCCACCAGCAGCCGAGCAGGCGCCAGCTCCTGCTCGCCTGTCAGAACGTTGGCGTCTCACTTGTAACCTTCTCTGGGTTTCTGTTTTATTCTCTGTTTTCTTTTCTTTACAAGTGCTTTACAGGCACTTAAAGCGGCCGTTTGCATGCAGATCCAGGCAGCGCGGCTCCGGCTTGTATTCAGAGATGATCCCCGAGCCTGTTCTCACTCCCAACTCGTCAAATAACGAAGCTTGCTGAGACCCAAACGCGTCAGTTATAAACACCGCGCGTTCCTCTGGAGCGCCGCTTCTCCGCAGCCAAAGAAACCGAGGCGGTTTTAACCACCAGCGTTTAGATTCTTGATGAAAAAAAAACAATATCCAAACAAATTACTCTCACTGGTTACTTGCCACATGACACACAAGCCCGATTGAGCTTTTATTCTTCTGTTTAAAAAAAAAACAAATGCTGTATTTTGGTTGGGTGAGAGACGAGAGTGGCGCTTGAACCTAATCCTCATTAGTGCAAACGTTAGTGTGGATGTGATCTGAGGACATCTGGGCCAGGAAAAGTCATGCACACAGGCCACATTTCTCTTAAGATGATGAATCTGGAAGGAGTAGCCGGCTGACATTATGAATAACAGCGCCGCTCTGGTCCGTTTGGATAACTCTGGACTCAGTGAATTTGGTAAAGAAAAGCCCGTGTTGACTTTTGCTGCGAGATTTATTATGTTTGGAAAAGAAAACTGTGTTCTGTTCTACAAATACTCAGATATTTGTACAAGATGACAGCGCCAAGATCCAAACCATTAGTGGCTTTCATGATGTCACTGGGTGGCAAGAATTAAAAGGGTTTTCTCCCCGTTCAACCATTGTATGAGCTGTCAGTGGTTCCTTTGATGGCACACACACCTTTGTACTATCTTTGTGGGGACTCTCGTTGACATGGAGCATCCCCCAGCCCCCGAAACCAAGTCTGAACCTGCAAACACACACACACACACACACACACACACACACACACACACACCACAATAACAGGGTCAGAAGCAGCAGTTAAAAACACGCTGTACTGACCATTCTCATAAAGGTGAGGGTTTTTTGGGGGGCGGGGGTAGAATACATTATGCCCTTTGAGGTTTTGAAGGATTTATTCTTCCGTTTGAATAAACTCCAGCGATTTAACCGAGCAGAGAAATTAAAAAGGCAAAAAAAAAAAAAAAGGTCCTGAAGAAGAAAAGCTGCAGGCTGCTCGCAGGCTTCAGGCCAGCTGGCTCGGCTCCAAATGGCTCCTTACAATATGCCCAAGACAATCGCAGTGTCATATCTCTGTCAACACAAATACACAAACACACATGCGTGCGCGCATGTGCGTGCGCTGCAGTTGCCTGCGCACACCTGTCTAATCCACTTCTGTTTGATACGCCTCTCCAAGCCTATCTTCAGTTGTCCATCTTTCCTTCTGTTGCTTGCATTTCCTTTTGTAGGATTTAAGCCTCACCCCCCATCTCTCCTTCCTCCTCCTGCTGCCTCTTTCATTCCCTCTCTCCCTCTCTCTCCCCCTCTCTCTCTATCTCTCTCTGTCTCATGCCAGCCCGCATCTTTTCCTTTCAATTAGTCAAACCTGAAGAGATCTACGACAGCCCTGCCCATCCTCTGCCAGAGCCCTCCTCCTTCCTCTCAGCCTTGATGGTTCTGTCACTTTTTCTCAATTAGCGGACCTGACAGGCAGCTAAGCCTGCTCCTCCTCTCCACTTGGTCTTGGTCTTCTTCTGCCATGCTCTTCTTTTCCCTCATGTATCTCTCTGCCGCCCCACCCCACCCCACCCCACCCCCACCTCCCATTTTCAAAAACCCATCCAATTCAGCATTTCCTCTATTTAACCTTCAAGGGAAGGCGAATTAAAAACGCAGCAACGGGCTGGTAAATGTGTAAACGTGGAGAACGGTTTCTGAAACTGATGTGGGTTCTGTTCTGTGCTCAGCCACTCTCTCCTCTCTCCCCCACCACGCTGTGGAAATCCCTGGGACGCAGTTCTGTTTGTTCTGCCTCTCGCTTCTGCTCCGCCTGTGGAAAGGAGGGAATTACACTGCCAACCTCCCCTCTGTCATCCACTTTCCAGTGTGGCCGTGTGTGCGGAGGGCGTGCGAGGGAGCGAGGCTGCTGTGTAGTCAGCAGCCTGCAGCAAGACCCCGCTCACACTGCCTGCAGCTGCGGCGGCGGCGGAGGCAGCTTCCCTCGTCCCGGCCAGATTAATGGCTGAATGGGCTCTGCCGTACCCAGCAGTCCCCCTCTCACCGCCCCAACAGAGGGCACGCTGAAACCGAGCGGGATGGCATTATCGGGCACAGCCAGATCACGCTGTGAAACGGGATTACGCCGTCAGTCGTCACGCTCGCAAACAACATGCTGCTGCAGGAAAAAAAAAAAATCTCACAGCTTGGATAAAAGAGAGCGCTAAACCTCTCTCTGCTTTCCTGCCTCCTAAAATCAGAAAAAACGTCTTGCTGAAATAAAGACCTTCCCCTCTCCTCTGTTTCTTTCCTTTCAGTGCGGATAAAATGTGTCTGCTTATCAATCAAAGACACAAAGGTGAAAAAGAAAAAAAAGAGACTCACGATGATATTGCCCATCTCAGGCAGCAGCACCTTCTGTGTTCTTGTAGGGCTGTTTGCCCTTTCTGCCTGTTTCTTTAATTAAGATGGGGGCATGCCGAGGCCGCTCTGAGACAGGGTCATTAAGCCCAGCACAACACTCCTCCCCGTTCACAGCACTGGCCCCATTGTTCCACCGTCCAGAAGTCAGACATTCATGGCTGGTAGACCCACTACACACACACACACACACACACACACACACACACACACACACACACACACACACAGGCAGTCAAATGAACTGCATCTGCGCTTTCAGGGATCATATCGCACGCTTGCCAACACAAATACTTCTCTCTTTCATTCAGCCACGTTTTCCCCCTCTTCATCCCTCCCACCACCGAGCTGTGTTTGAGATGGAGGCCGGAGGGTGAGCCAGGTGCAGGGGCCGGGATAAAAAGACGCCAAAGCGCCCGCACCTCTCACAAGTCATTAAGATGCTGCTGCTGATGGACAGAAGATGTGCAGTTTAGCTTGATCGTGCTCAAGTCGTTAGTTGCCCTGGCAGTGTGTGTGTGTGTGTCAGCGTGTGTTACCGCTATCATATCCCTGCCTTTTGCGACCTTTACAGAATGGATACATTTTGTTGTTAAGTATTGTTTTTTGCAGCCATATTAATTATACGGTACAAGCGGGCTAATTGATTTTGCGTTGTTGTGTCAATGTTACTCAATTAGAGCAGAAGAGGGTTGTCATAGTAATGGTTTTTCTTTGTCCTAATGTTGAACTGGGCTGTTAATCCACAGTGGCTCTTTCTTCCACCTTCAAACGGCTTTTTTCCCCCCGACGCCATGCTGAAATTTGAATGATGCATTTAAATTTGCTACACGGTCTGGATCTACATCCACCTGTGGTGTGGGTCAGCGGCGGTCAACCACCCAGCCCAGTCTCCATTGTTAGACGGTCCGACGGTTGTGAGATAAAAGACAGACTTGTGCTTCATAGACAAATCTCATTCATCTGAGGGCTACTCCCACTTGTATGCTGCTCTGATGGGAAAAACAAATACGACAGGCAAAGCTGCTCCTGCACTGGACCTGAATTTTGCATCTTGGTGGTTATTTTTCTGCCTGATCATCTCTCTCTCTCTCTCTCTCTCTCTCTCTCTCTCTCGCTCTCTCTCTCTCGCTCTCTCTCTTACACATGACAGCAGCTCCAGGGTATCCTCGATTCTCAGGGAGTCTGGCCCACACTTTCCTTCCCATGAGCCACTTGGATCACCATGCCAACAGTGGAGTTATCTATGGGCAGCATCGTTTCTATGACACCCAAAAAGGTAAGGCACAGCATTAGGTGTAATTTGACGTAATTAGTTATTAGTCCTCAATGCCTGGGGAGCAACTAAAGAGACTAATATCAGATTCAGTCGTTTGCTTTTATTTCCTCGCTGATGCATTTGTTTTTATCTTTCTCTCTTCTTGCAGAGAATTTCTATCTTCGAGGCCTTCCCTCCCAGCCACCCCTCATCTCGACCAATCACAGCCTGCCGCCGATGTCTAGGGCTGGTCCGGGACACTCTCAGGGGTCCTGTAGCAGAGACAGAGACCCCGGGGTAGGAACAGGGCTTCACAAGGGTCTTAAAGACGGTTCAGTTGAGAGAGGAATGGGACATGTCAAAGACAAGGAGAGGTCCAGTAGCAAACACGACGCAAAGGAGAGACAGCAGCAGCAGCAGCAGCAGCAGCACCAACAGCACCACAGCCACCCACCACCCCAGCCCACGCACCAACACCATTCACACTCCCATCAGCACCACTCGCTCTACCCGCAGCACTCACTGCCCCTGGAGGAGGTCAATAGTCGGGGGATGGAGAGGCACAAAGCCTCACTTGCAATGGAATATGGCAAGGACCATCCTCAGACTGTGGGCAAGCCCCTCAGTGCCTGCCTGCACAACGGCAAGATGCAAAACGGAGATGCGGGACCTGGAGCAGGGTGTAAAGCTTCCATGTCCACCTGTGGAGGGGAGGGTACGGTGCTTGGGGCAATGGGGGGTGGGGCGAGTGGCCACAGCAGGCATATGGGGTCCAACAGCGGCAGTCGCTGCACAAAAGAGGCGATCAGTGGCGAGATGAGGATAAGTGAACAATCTTCAGACTGTTTAGAAAGGGGCCAGGCATCCCTCCACCACTCTCTGTCATATTCTGTACCCCCTCCTTTACATATGGGGTCTGCTGGAGGAGCACACCCCCAACCACATCCTCATGCCCACCCACATACACATCCCCATCCTGGGGGTTTCCATTGCCTTCAGCTCCATCCAAGTCATCCACACCACCCACATCATTCCCACCATGCGCACCACCACCCGGACTTCTTCTGCTCACCTCCGCCGGCCCCTCTGGCCAATCCCGCCTCACACGACAGGGGGCAGACAAATTTGGGACGAGATCCTAAAGTCACCGGGCCTACCTTTGTGCCATCTGTGGCGGACTTGGGGGACAAATCTGGCGGGCCATTCCAACTTGGTAATCCTGACTACCAGGGTGTCGGAGGGAGAGGCAGCAATATGAAAGACAAAGAAATAGAGAAGGGTGGAGGTGGGGGTGGGCATCATAGCAACTGGCACAGAAAGCAGCAGCAGCAGCAGCAACATGCTTACAGAAAGACAGAGAAGGCTCCAGACTGGATGCACCACCAACACCTACAGCCCTCACAGCTTCCTCCACCTCCCCAACAGCAGCAGCCGGCACACCCCCAACAGCAGCACCAGGTTGTGCGCTCACGTAGTGCTGAGTGCATCAACAGCGCCGTGGATATAGATGTCTTCAGGTCCTCGCTGCCCCAGGGGCACAAATCTGGACACTCTGTCCCTCATTCAGTCAACACCTCTCCTTATAGAGACTGTTCCCATCCTGGGCCGCCTCCGAACTCCTCCCCACTTGGAGGTAAAAATATGGGTCAACATGGTGGTGCAGGAGCTCCTCCAGGTAGCTGCTCCCTACAGAGGGATGGTCAAAAGGTTGCAAGAATACGCCACCAGCAACATGGCCGACCGGGCCCTGACGCTCCGTCTCCTGCTGACTTGAATCAGGGAACAAGTCAGGAGCTGAAAAGAAAGATGGACATGTCTCCATACGGGTACAGCGGTGGGCAGCATCAACACCAGCAGCCCGCGGTGCCGCCCTGGGCAATGAGGCCTCCACATCACATGTCACAGCCTGAGGAAGAGCAGAGGAAGACATACATGGACTTGGGGAACACCGGGGGACAGCATTCCCAGCAGCAGCAACAGCCAGGAATTAGCCTGCCTCCTCCACAGCCTCCTGCTGCACCTCCTCTCAGTCAGCAGCAGCAGCAGCAGCAGCAGCAGCAGCAGCAGTCACAGCAGCACCCTGAACCCCAGGGCCCAACACAGGGGGAGAGCAGTGCGATGAAAAGCTTATTAAAGTACAGCAACCAGCAACAGCCTCTGCTCCTCTCCCAGAAGAGCCCCTTTGGGGGGCTGGGAAACCTCAAATCAAGTCCTGCTGGAGGGAGCTGCGCCATGCAGGGCAGCAAACAAACTCTGCCCTCCAGAAAAGGCCCAGCTAATGACAACGAGCGACCTGATTATAGTGGGCGGAGCCGGGATATCGCCGACAGCGGCCACGGGGAAAGCGAGGTGCGGCAGCCGCCGGTGGGAATCGCTGTGGCTGTGGCCAGACAGAGGGAACCGCCATGTCACTCAGCAGACAGTCATTCCAACAGCAGACAGGGCAGAGTTCATCCCTCTGTCAAAGGTAAGGAGACCGCGAAGAATTCCGAAAGGTCGCACCAAGCTTCCCTATCCAATAGGAATAAGGACGGGTTAAAAACAGATCTGTTAAAGTATGTCCACGCTGATTCCAAACTCTTAATGACGCAAATTTTGTAAAACAGAAAAGATGTCGTTGCACCGAGTCTCTGGTGAATGACGGTAGTATTTTTAGAACTGGTGAGAGACTGGGAATATTGTCTCACCAGGGAACAAAAGAGTGAATGCTAACGGTTAAGCTAATGTTTGTCTCACAGGACCACCACGCTCCCTGTATCCCTCAGATCCCACTGAGGAGGAGAGAAAACGGCTGAGTGGAGAACAAATAAATCTAACTTGCTTGGACAGAGAGAGAGACACATATATTCGGTAAAGCGCTGCTCAGTGCGCCGTTAAATCTTTTATTGTTAGGAACGCTCTACTGAGTGCTCTGGATTTCTTTGTTTCGTCCCCACACCAGGGACAACAAGGAAAGGGTGGAGTTTGCAAGAATCCACCCCTCCAACAGCTGTCACGGAGACCTACCCTCTCATCTGATGGTCCCAGGTGGGACTTCCCTTCAGTCAGGCCAATTAGGGGATCCTTCTGCACATTCCGCTCACCATCATTGGATGCCAAGAACTGGAAGCCCGTCTCTCTGGATGACAGGACACTCGTATGGTGAGAGAGTATTAATCACTGCCGAGAGAAGGATGAGATTTATTCACGGTCAGGCTGTAAAACTTCATGAACTGATCTTAAAAATTGAAGACAGGAGATTACGTAAAGCAGCCATATTAAAGTAATTTCACCATCATATTTTATTCGCACATTCTAATTCTGGTATACGAGTTTACGCGTATGTCTATCCTTTTAATAGCAGGCATAGGTCACACTGCGCTGCACCAGAATTTGCCCCCCGGGTTTTCTGCAGCCATGCCGGGCCCTCTGCAGCCGGTCCTGCCTCTTCCCCAGGACCCCTCTGCCCAGCTGGTGGTCCTGCCAACCGAGCCGCCTGCTCACCCTGCCACCCATCACCTGGGTAAGACGCGACCTTTGCTTTCTCCTCCTTAAGCAGTTTGTTCTTCTGGAGCAAATTGAACAAATGAACCCAACCACACCCACACACACACACACACACACACACACACACACTCTCATGAGCAGGATGCATTAGCCCCCAGAATCTGTCATGCAAATGTGAGCACACATAAATTAGTCGTAACGTAGCCTGCACTCCACGGCTTTGCCTCCAGTCATTTACACAGCGCTATTATGGCCCTAACCTGAAGGCAGCATTTAAAAGACTGTTGAGAATCCGGTGGGTGGGGATCCCGTGAAGACTGCTGTTCGACCTCACGATAATGGTCCCATTCACGGCCGCGTGTACTCCTGAAGTGACCAGCAGCCCCTTCACCGCATTCTTCTGAGAGCAACAAATGTCATTAAACAGCAAAAATGTGTCCAAAATGAGCACTGTTAGCAGATGTCTACCCTGATAATCAGCATATTAACAGAAAAGCTTGTCCACAGTCGTGGGAACTCAGCCTCCTTCTGGGTCTGTTTGGACCCTCTTCCATACTTTGGCCAAGCTCATGAATGTGCTTAATGGTCCGGTGAGACAGACGTGCATTTCCGGTCCAGTATTTTATCCATCCATCATGATTTTTTCATGATCATTTTGTTCCACAGCATTCCAGAAAATTCTCCAGGCACTTCTGTTCACAGCCGGGAACCCAGAGTGTGGGATCGCTGTTGCCTGGGGAGATGCTCTGTGCAGTCAAAAAATGCTTCGTTTTTTATTAAGACATTAGTCGTTGTTGATGCAATAAAGTGAATACAATGATGTTTAAATGTTTATGGGTATGTGGGAGGCGGATAATGAGAATTGCGGGTAGCGGTGTTTCTGTAGTGAGTACGTAGTGCTGCTCATGTGAACCCAAAAGAAAAGTTTCTCTGCGCATTTTTCTGTTAATGTAACCAGCTTTGCCACATTCCTCCTCCTTTTTCTCATTAGACGTAATGGAGCAGCCAGGACTCTGGCCCCCTGTGTACAACACCCGGGGCCCACCCTCCCACATTCAGCATCCCGCTGTGTACTCCCGATCCCAGTTTCTACGGCAACAGGAGCTGTACGCTCTCCAGCAGCACCAGCAGCTCCAGCATCAGCACCAGAGTCACCAGTCGCAGCAACCCCAACCGCAGGCTCACACCCAGCAGCAGACGCACAGAGCCGCGCACGCAGTGGACATGCAGCACCATGCTGCTCACAATGCCCAGGTGATTCAGCCAATCAAGCCGTCTGCGAAACAGATGCTGCATCAAGCCCGATAATTACGGCCTCCATCAGCTCAAGTTCTCAGACAGCTCCATTTTTAACTTCCTTTTCTCTGCGATACTGATCTTCTCAGAGGGATTGAGGGAACAGCTAAATTTATGCTGCTCAAGTACCTTTTAGTGTCATTTGTAAGCCTTCAAGGAATTAAGTGTTTCATCGCTAATTTACTTGCTCGTGAATCTCCGTAGGTGCAGAAGAGGCCTAACGAGCCTTCAGTTGAGCTAGAGGGGCTCATTTCCGAGCCCAGAATGTCTAAAGCGGCCAAGCCCTTCGCTTACAACCCACCTCAGAGGAACACCTCTCCCGCTGCAGCGTGTGCTGCCCACCTGTCACCATGCTGCCAGTCGCCCTCACTGCGGCCGCATCCCAAAAGTACTCCGTCCACACCCTGTCCGGCCCCCAGCCCCGCTGCTGCGACCCCCCACTCCCCGGCCATAAGCCCTGCACCGCCTCAGATGCCCAAGGGGTCTGAATCCCAGGACAAAAGGGGAGAGGGACAGCCCCCACATGATTACCCTGAATCTCTGGAACCTGGTAAGAATAAGCAAATTTACCTCTAAATACAAGTAATATCTAAAGGTTCTTTAAATATTCCTGTTTAATTCTTTTCCTTTTGAAGGCGGGGTGTGACGGGGGCCTAATCTGTATGTGTCCTTTCAGACCTGCCACCTGGATACACCTACCCTGCTATTGCCCCGGGCTACAGGAGTGGCCCCTCCCCTCAGGACGTTCACTTGGTTGAACCCGCTGACCTGGAAGCGGTCCAAGTGGAGCCGAGTGAACATGCCCCCCAGCCTCTCTCAGGTCTGGGGGAGGGGCTTGATTGCCAGGCAATGGTCAGGCCCCTCCCAGAGCCTCTTCCACACCAGGATGTGGAACAGGAAGAGGTGGAAAGAGACGTTGAAAGAGTTCTGGAACAGAGGGAGGATGCGGAGGTAGCAGCGGTGACAGCAGCCAACTATGTGCCTGAAGACGAGGAGGTGAAGGAGCAGGGCCCCACTGAGGAAGAAGTCCTGGTCGGACCCCCAGCAGAGAGCCCAGTTTGTGAAACTGCATCCTGTCCAGTTCCCATTTCAACAGAGGAGCCCGAGAGGCCACGAGCTGTCATCACCTTGGAAGAGGAAGAGGATGATGAGGCGGTGGGTGAGGAGAACCAGGTGGAGCATGTTCAAAAGGTCAACATGCCGGCAGAGCGTGACACAGAGCTGCCCGCCATCATTGAACTCGACTCTGTTTCCCCTGGAGCCCCGGAGCCTCCGTCTCCAGCCCCTGAGGAAGCAAAGGCCGGCACACAGCAACCCCGGAGCGAGATGACCCCCGCTGATGTGGATTTTGTCCCTGCTTCCCCTGCTCCTACATCCGCCTGCAGTCCAAACCAGGCTGCTAGTAGCGTCCCCCAGGCAACTCCCGTGCCCTGCTACTGGAGTCTGGAGCTGTTGATTGCTGCTGCCTTCTGCACGGATGTACCCCCTTTTCCCTTGTTCCCTCTCAGCGCCCCCTCAGTTGTGCCGTCCCATCCCAACCCTCACCAGGGGATGGAGCTTCTGAGTGAGCTGGCAGATCTGGAGCTGCAGCAGCAGAAACACACCTGTGGCAAAACCCAGGGTGAGCAATTGTCTGTCCATACCAACACACACACACACACACACACACACACACGAGTGCCATAACTAATGTCTCAAAGTTTAGGCCACTTTTCCTCTGCGTCTACTGAGACAAACTCCCAACTTCCCCCTCCGGCCTAGCCTGTGTGGCTCTAGATTTCCTCTCACATGCTTCCCTCTTCCTGCCGGTCTGAAGCACCTCTGGTGGTTTCTAACATGTCCCCAGAGAAGCCTTCTGCATTCCTGCCCACTGTTGCTTCTCTTTGGTTGTTAAAGGCACTTTTATTTTCTAAGAGGCTGATGCAGAGGCCTCTGGAGGAGGAAACGAAGCAGGAGGACAGGGCTGAGCTACTCGGGAGGGGTGTGCGCACCTCCCCTCTCGTTCCTCTCGTTCCCTTCCAGCTTTTCCTTGGGGAACACTGTCTGTCTCCTCATCCTGCCTGTGTGTGATCCACACATGTGCGCAGAAGGCCATGCATGTGGAAAACCCCACATGCAAACACGCATTAACAAAAAACAGGGAAGGAAAAAAAACCCATGAAGAGTAATTTCCCTCTCTCCCACACACACATTACTCAAAGTTAGTGTGTAATCACAAAAGCAGTCAATGTTTTCAGTACCCCAGAGCATTGCCTGTCTAATTAGACCCCATTGTTTTAAAGTGCCTTTAAAAGCTTCCCTGGTTTTCAAAGCACCATGAGTTTTTTTTTGTTTTTTTTTTTTTTCATGCAAAAGGATGTTTTGTGTTTACCAGCATCCTAATGCATTTAACAGCTCCCCAAAGAGGCTTCTATAAAAAGGGTATCATCAACTGATTTTAAAGTCGGCGATGTTGTTTCTGTGATGTGATATTGTTGACGGGGCAGGGAAGGGGCGACAACAACTGAGGAGAATCCGTACGAGATATGAAATCACAAGCAAAATTTGATGTTTTCCCACTTCTTTTACCGAGCTGGGGCAAATGATATTCAAATCAACTTGATAAATATGCAAAAATGTTGGCCCAGATGGCCACAGAGACAATAGCATGTGGCGTGTCCACAGTCTTTCACACAATTTTAACATGGCCAATTTTTTTTTTCTCAAATGGAAAAGAATAAAATGCTGGTTTTGGTTTGTTGTGTCACTGTTAAGACATTCAATCCACTGTTTTTGTGTATGACAGAAGAAGACTTGCTGATGTTTGACCTCCAAAGCCTTGCAACGTTGGCCGCAGCACGTGCACTGGAGATGGGCTCTCAGGAGGGCAGCAGTGCAGCTTCGGGCCGATGCTTCCCTGCTCGCAGAATACTCAATTTGCGTCGGAAATTTAACTGGACGCCTCGCAATGAACCCGTAAATAAACGCCTTCAGCCTTTGTTAAGACTTCATTTGAATGTAAATGTGGTTTTTAATAGTAAAACCAAGCACCATGTTGGTACCTCTCAGGCGTGTCCAGCCAAAGGTTCCATGGAAACGATGGACGGGCCCGAGCTTGCAATGCGCGTGAAGCTAGCCGAGTTGCAGCGTCGCTACAAAGAGAAGCAGAAAGAGTTAGCCAAACTCCAGAGGAAGCATGACCATCAGTGAGTCTGCCCTTATCCTTTTTTACCCTTTAGGATCTGCCTCTGACCACTTGTGTGTTTCCATCTGTGTTCGCAAGCAGGAAGGAGGAAACACCTCGTAGCCCAGCAAGACGAGGACCAGGGCGTCCAAGGAAGCGGAAACCTGCCTTCGCCTCAGGACCAGTGTCCTTATCTGAGGGTCAAAGAAAAGTCAAGTGAGTAGACATAAACAGGAAATCGGAGAATGCAGTGGAAACATTGAAGGAAGTCCACTAGAGCTTCGTCTAATCTAATCAACACTGGTATTATTTGTCTAACATCCTAATCAGTCAGCTGAGTGCATGTCTGCGCGGGCAGAATATTAATGCACGCTCGATACACTATATGGACTCTGCATACCTAGAAAACCACTCATTGGCCTGGGTAGACTTCTGCTTAGGTAATCTGAAACCTCAGTGGCATTACTGTAGTGCATGTTCATATTAGCTGGGCTTGATACGAAGCGGTGGGGGCTGGGTGGAGGGATGACAGGCAGAGGATGTAATTAGAGTACCGCGAATTCTCCGGTAATCTGTCCCAACAGCGAGAATGTGACACGCCATAGCCCCACAGGGACACCAGGGGTCTAAAGGGCCGCGCCATGCTCAGGCTGGGCAGCCACTCAATGATAAGCTGGCATTTAGAATGCTCGTGCAAGACTCATGCATGCGTGAGGTGGGGAAACAGAGCAACAGGACAGCTGAAGAGAAACGATGACAAAGAAATGGCAGAAGATAATTATTTAAAAATAAATGCATTAAAATAAACAGGTTGGTTTTATAGTTTAGTGGCAGCTGATCTGATGGACCAGAAGGTTGCTGGGGTCTGGCCCTTGATTAGCCATGTCCTCAGGGTTTGTAAAGGCCTGGAGCACCAAAGGTCACCTCGCCATGTTTGCCCTCCCTCCATCTCTTCTCCCGTCTTTTGTCGCCGTGGTTTTTTGTGCAGTGTTTCCAGCTGCCCCTCTGCAATGTCAACTCCTCTCTCGTTCCACCCATGTAAGCCTGCCCCCCTTGCCAGACCAGCACTGATCGGAGTTGGGAAGCTGATTCCGGGTGACAGTGACACCCAAATGAAAGGGTAACGGTCCACAGCCCTGGGAGGAAAACGCGTAGCAGGCGGGCTGAGGCAGACGCAGCGGTGGTGGGGGTGGTTTGCTCCTCCGCAGGCACCAATATCGGTCCTCATTTTTTTGCTTTCGACACGTTTGTGTGCATTCATAGGACCAGCCTGCACATAAATGGTGCTAATGTCAGGGTCAGGCTTGTAAAAACCATCCCCAAATTGTGTTACATATAGTGCAACGTAAAGTCACGCATTGTGCCTGCCACTCATGCCACAAGAGGCGAGTGGAGAGTGGCAGCTAACAGCCCAGCTGGACCGTCCACATCCCTGGCGGATTCTGCTCTAACCAGGAAAGAGCGTGCGTGTGTATGTGTGTGAGTGTCTGCTGAGCGCTGATTTCATGTCTCCCTGCTTGTGTATTCTATGCATCTGTGCAATTAAATGTGGATGTAAGTGTGTGTTTACGAGCATTATTCCAGCCGTTGTTTGCTTTTGCGCGGGCCTGTGCTATTCCTGTGTGTGCGTCACCAGCATCCTTTGTGGTTCTGCTTTGATTAGGGAGGGAAAGGCTGGAGAGAAAACACCACTCCCCATCAAACCCCACTAATCAATTCTGTTTAATTAGTCAGTGTATGCTTTGGCTGGCTCGGCCCTCGCGGAGGGGGGGAGAGGCTCTGTCATACTGTATTTGTCAGCAGCGGAGGGCGAGCACTGGCAGGTTTTACCTCACAGGGACACACTTACGCTGCGCCGCCGCCTCTCCTGTCAGTCGTCAGGCAGACAGTCCCGCTCCCTGACCGTCGCGCTCATTTTTCCACGTTTTGTCGCAGATGCATGCTGACAGGCTGATTATGGGATTTGCGCACTATCAGCGCTTGCGTGCACGCTGCACATGTGGCACTTTCTGTGCTGACTACACACAAACAATTAATCAGGCGTGCGTTTTACTACAACTGTTAATAACGACAGAGTAACATGACGTTTTTAAAGTGTACGCCCCTCGTCTGTAAACGTGTCTGGTTGGTGACACGCTCAGCGCCGGGAAGTTAAGCTTTTGTTTGAGCAGAGCCCGGCTTATGTCTGTGTGGTCGTTGGGCAGGCTTCCAGGGGCACCTTCAAGGGCATTTGGGGTAGCTGGCTTGTGATGCTGCTCAGTGTAGAGGAAATAGTGCACTGGAGAGAAGTGAGAACGCGAGCGCAGAGCTTGGATCAGAACAATAGAGGAGCCTGAAAAGGTGATGCCTTCCAACCATTTAGTGTGTCCCTCGGAGCTGCGCCGTTCTTCAGAGGCTGCAAAAACATTCCTCAGATAAAGCATGAAGGAATCTACCGCCGCGCCGCCCTCAAACCATCCCAGGTTTCTCGTTAGACCGCAGTTTTCAAGCGTGCATCTCCTGCGCTGGCTTTGCTGTGTCCTTTCCTGCCATTCTTTTCATTAAATGGAGAGCGTGTTATTAGGTCTCGCTGAGAGGCGACACTGCTCTGTCTTCACTCGTGACGTTCCACCCCATTTTTTTCTTTCAATCCAGTTCTATTCTTCCCTAACAAGTGCCTCTCTCTTGTTTTGACTGGCAGGTCGATAGGGGCGGGGCTTTCCCCATCGCCCGAGGACCTTGGAGGAGGCGGAGATGGCCAGAGAAGGAAGAAGAGGCTGTCCAGTCGAGGTTGGAGACTCAGCAACACGCAGGTCAGGGTCTCCTCATCCTCCTCTGTGGAAAAGGCGATGAAAGAGGCTACTCTTTGTTTCTTCATATGTTCCTTTGTTGCACGCTATTTCTAATTAGGTGCTCCCCTCAGGAGTCAAATCCTCCTCAAATCCTGCTCTCCATATTAATATATTTTGCACTGGGCCTACAACTTTCCCTTTATCTCCTGTGTGTGAGCAAATGAGAGCTCTCTTCCTCTGACGTTCTGATGCTCTTGTGACTGCTGTGGCCGGGAGTCTAACTGGCTTTCTCTGCCTCTTTCATCTCTCTCTGTTGCAGCAGATAAAAGCGCAGGGCTGCAGAAAAAGCAGCCTTCACAGCATGCTCAGCTCCAAGCTGGCTGGCGATGTGACTCAGCTCAAACAGAAAGCCCAGGGTAAAAAGAATCTCTCAGGGACAGGCTCCAGGGACAAGGAGGTTTCGCCCTGCAGCTCCAACCCCAAGCATAGACACCGGAGCCAGGGCACAAGCAGAGCAGAGTCCAGGCGCGAGTCTGGGGGGCAGAGCGACACAGGTAGACCACTGTACTGACTGCGCCTCATGCAGTTTTCATTTAACCAACAGACCGTTGAATCAACAAACATTTGTCACAGTTTTTGGTTTGAGCTTTACTCAGTTTTGCTGTTTTGTTTTTTTTCCCCAAAAGCAGCCAGCGCAGACAGCGGTTCCCACGACAACTGGACAGGACTGGCGCGCCGTGGACATCAAAAGGGATCCGTTGCCCGACAACAGTGTTCCTCTTCCCGCCTGGGCCAGCCCAGAGCGAGGGTTCTCCGTGGCCAGAGACCAGAGGCGATGGAGGAGGGGGAAAGCTCCCCCGCAGAGAGTGACTCCTCCGATCAAGGTGAAGCAAAAAAAAAAAACAAAAACCCAGGCTCAAAATACACAGACCTCAACCACTTTTACCCCACGGGCACTCGTAGAAACAAACCACCCATGGGGCACCCCCCCAGAACTTTTTGGTATGTGGTGTTAGTCACTACACCAAACTGTATCACCAAATACTCACAAACGCAGTCGTAAAGCACCCTCACGAGCGCATGTGGCAGACCCGCCTCCATAATTACCATGAAGGGTTTAACCATTTAAATGCTAATGAGGTGTGGCAAAAGGTTGAAATGATAGATTTGATAAGCCAAACAATAATAATAATAACAGAAACATGTCTGGTTTTCTTTATCCATTAGATGAGGAAGAGGAGGAAGGCAGTTATGACACCGACGAAGGCCAAGACTACAGAGCACAACCCCCCAGGGACGTCACTAGCTCCTCTGTGACAGGGCCGAGCCCCTCTTCTGTGGTAAAGCTGGAGGCCAATCAGAAAGCCAGGAACAAAAAACAGAGACAGGAGCTTTACGGTAAGACCGTCCTTTGAAAGTGATTCACCATCAACAAAGTTGCCCCAAATCTTCATGGGAAGCATCTGTTTAATGTTTTGCCTCCTGGGTTCTAAGTCTGGTCTAAATCTGTTTCTCTAATTGAACGGCACAGGCTCCCAGAGCCTGTCTGGAGCCGAGGGGGAGGTCAAAGTGAGGAAGAAGCCCCCCTGCAGGCCAGGCCTGGCCACTGCAGCCAAAAACCACGGCGAAGAGCAGCAACTGGAAGGGGATCGAAGGCCGTGTGTTCCCAGGACAAAAGAGCCTCACTGGGGCAGCCTCGGGACCAGAGGCAGCCGCTACCGGAGGAGCATGGGGCTCGCCACGTTTCCAACCACTAGCGAGAGGTTAAAACGGGCAACGCGCAAGAGCACCATGTTGAGAGGAGTAATCAATAAGGTGAGTCTAAACTTCAGCATTCCAGTCAGTGGCTCAAGTTCGTTTGTACAGTAGCAGTCTGACAGCTTTATTAAGAATTCGTACACAGAGATTCCGTTTGGAAATTAATTAATACGCTTTAATTAGCGCATGCAAAATTAAATCTCGAATTTAATGTGCTCAGAAATGAGAAGCGTGTTTTCTCAGATTAATAATTCATAGCCTCATTTAGGAGCGTAAATTTTGCATTCACCTAGCGTGCACATTCATGGATAATAATGTCAACCTCGCTACTCTTCCCCTCCATCTTCGTCTTGCGCAAACAGAGGAGAACATGCTGGTCTCTCCAGGCTTCACAGAGCGAGGAAGGCGGCGCTGGACGGAGAAGCAAAGAACATCAGGTACCAACGTCGCGTCTGGCAAACAGAACCGATCCCACCTTTTATCGTGTCCGATGATTCTGGTACCGCGTCCACCGTCCCAGATTTCTCACCCTGAGGACTGTTACTGTAGAACTATTAAAAGTGCTTAGCACGTTTCCTGTGTCCCAACCTCCCACTGTGCAGGCTCAGGGGAGGAGAGGATGGTAGACGAGATGCAGAAAGGAGGGTGGTGCACACACACACACTCACACACACACTCTGCTGTCACACAGCGAGAAAGTGTTAGCATAAAATGGCTACTAATAGGAGACGGTACGGGTACCGCGAAGTCTCCCGCGGTTGTTTCTCCCACTTTCTATCACACTTTCTATCTCCAGCCCTACTTTTATATTCATGCCTGCATCCATTTATTCCTTCTGTTCCATTTTCCAGTCGAAGGGACGAGCAGTGAGCCGGCTTCTAGAGAGCTTTGCGGCCGACGAAGGCTTTCAGATGGATGGAAGCAGCTTCTCAGAAGAAGAAGAAGAGAGCAGCAATTCATACGTCCCTCAACGTGAGAGACGCTGCTGTGTATTCTGAAAAAAGGAAGATGGTTCCATCATTTGTAATCTTTTATTTCTGTCTGTGCAGTTCCTGACTGCGTGCTGACCAAAGAACTCTTAACTGATGGGCTGAAGGTCCTGGTCTCCAAGGAGGACGAGCTTCTCTATGCTGCAACGGTCCACTCTCTGGACCTTCCCGACATGTAAGCAGTCTGAATGTTCTCACACTTAAAGAGGATAAGAGGCCCTCAGGTGGCCTAAATCAGAGGTTCAGAACCTAAACGCTGAGCAGAACAGGCATTTTATTTTGGAAACTGTCCAGATTCACTACACAGATTGTACGCGAAGCACCTGTCTGGTGTGATTTGGATCGGCTCCCTCTCCCCTCCTGACCGGCCCATTGGAATTCTGATAACTGCTGTCCAGACCAGGAAGTTAAAGCCCAGATCCAAACCAGATTATTAGGGTTGAAATTCAAGTGCGCCGAATGGATGTAATTACGTGCAACAGATTGATGGATTTTTCTGGGGAGAGAGCAGCTACAGAGTTCATCACAGGAACGCCGGTTCCCATTCAGACTGTTCATTAGTGTCTGGACGACAGACCAGTCACAAAACTGATCGAACTGTAGAGAATGTCTCACCTCAGACGTTCAGGAAAAAAGAAGATTTGGAGCTCAGTTGCAGACGAACCAAAAACCAACAACCATTCAGCCAGCACTTCACATCAGATTTTTGAATTAAACAGATTGTTTCCATGCGTTTTGCGCATTCCTGCTCAGACTCAGTTCATCCTGCAGACCTCCGCAGGGAAGGCACCTTAACATTTGCCAGTGAGCACTAATTTATTTCCAGTACCAGATGATTCTTAGTATCTGCCTGTGTGTGTTTACGTGTTACAAACACACGTGCTCCCATCTTTAGGCTCATAGCAATATGGCTCCTCTGGCCCAGGCAGCAGAAGGATGCTGCAACAGCAGCAGAGTGGGAGTATCGCGATCCTGGCAGCTCGGCGTGCATAATACAAGCATCTGAAAATATCCTATCTCTTTTTTCTCTGTGTCTCTCTCTCCTATACTTTTCCTTAGCTTTAGCATTGTTATCGACGGCGAACGAGGAAACCGCCCGAGAATTTACTCGCTGGAGCAGCTGCTGCAGGAAGCCGTGAGTTCAGAACCATTCTTTGTTTTCTCTTAACTCTTGTATTCCTGCTAAAAGCCTTCCTCGCCCTCGTTGCATCTCTCCATTGCCTCCCAGCCTTTTCTGTAACTCTGCCAGTCCCTCGGCTTTCTCGCCATCGCCCCCCCACCCGGACTGTCACAGCAGTCTAAACCTCTTCAATAAATATGAACATATGGGAGTCAGGATCCTTACATTTCTCTCCGTGAGTCTCCACAAATGTCCGTTAAACCCATCTGTGTGTGTGGGCAGGATAATCCCACAAACTCCTGGATGCACTGACATTTCCTGGGACGACGCCGACTCTGCTCCTACTGCGTTTAAAATAAGAGTTAAAATGTTCAGATTAGCAAACAGGGACAGGGACAACGGTTGAAAAATAGCTTTTTTATACAAACACCGACACATTTACCGAAATGCTCATTAATGTGTACTGTCCCTGATAAATCAATAAATAAAATAAATAAATAAATAAAATGAAGATAGGAGAACTTGCTCTGAGTGTTTTAAAAGTGTTCCGACAAGTTTTTTTGTCTTAATGGAAAATTTTTAAGCTTTTTCAGTCAGTCGACTCGTAATCCTGGTTCCAGATCATGTTAACAGCTCGAGTTCGTCTAAGTCGCCTACATCCTGGCATGTCATCATGGGTGATGCTGGTCTGTATGAACCAACAACAGCAGGGTCACATAAAGCAATGTTGTCAAACCCGCATCTTCTCCACCTGTGGAAAAGTTTCCGCTATTACCAAACAACGCGTATGATGTTTTTGGACAATACGATGCGATCAGAGACGACGACCCTGAAAACATAGCAAATATTAGCACGTACGTACAGGTTACCCTGTACAATGAAATTCTTACTTTGCCGTTCACACCGAATTCCAAGAGAAGATGGAAAATAGAATAATTTAATTACAAATTTAAGGAATAGCAGGCACGCAAGAATGAACATAAAATCAAAACTATGATTAAGTAAAGTATACATGAATGAATGTGAACAAATGCAAACTGTCAGAGATAAATATTATGCAAATGTGCAAAAACTGAGACAGACAGTATGAAATATGTCCCGAGTGGATTCATTAAAATCTGATTCTGTGAAAATATTTTAATGTCAAGCATCACCAAACACACGTGAATTGAGGACAGCAGGCGGGGTTTTCTGTTTTGACCTCGTTAGGACACAGATTACCCACGATGCATTGCTTTTTTGTAGACTTTTTTTGTAAAAGGATCATATTTGATTTTGTTGCCCCATCCGATCCTTCCTTCTAGGGTAAATCCCGTTTCGCTGTGCATTTTCAAATTCTCTTACACCAGCAGCTCTAAACTGGACTGCAGCTGCCTCTAATTATGCCATGCATCAACTTTCTTGTCCAAACTTGGTCCAAAAGTCATTTACCCGACGCTGACACCAATACCCCCGATTTTCACCGCGCTCCATTTCCCTTCCCCCCGTGCACACACACAGACACACACATCCACACCTCATCAGTCAAAGGGTCCCTCGCCATGGCAACAGTAAATGAAAGCAACCTGAAAGAGCCCCCAGTGAGTGGCGGATGCTGGGGCTGCCTGCATTGTTGAGGGGAGGATCTGGCAACCTGCAATCACAAACCCTCTATTCAAGCCCTCTTTAGTATTACTCAGCAAGTCAGGATTTACTGCATCATGGCTTCCGCTCTTTTCAGGCCTGACTGGCACGTTGGCATGAGATAAGTGCTGCTTGGAAACGTGGCACAGAGGCTGACCGCGCACAATGCTCCGCCACTCTTACAGCGCCCGTCTAAGTGTGTGAGTGTAGCCTGTAATGAATCCTAATGAGATTGGGGTCTGGCCTGCAGGTCCTGGATGTACGTCCAGAATCGGAGAGCGTGCTCGCTGAAGGAACCAGGGTGTGTGCCTACTGGAGCGAGCGCTCGCGCTGCTTGTACCCGGGCTACGTCCGCAGAGGTGAGCTTGCCGTCCTTCGTCAGTTACGTCACAGTATTATGCAGCGTGATCGCAGCTGTCGAGAATCTCTCATTTTCATTCTTTAGTTGTTTGTTTTTTTAATGAAAACACAAAGCGGCAAAATGATTTTTGGAGCGCAGAACTCGCTGTTAGGACTGTCTCCCAGAGACTTTGGCTGATTAATGTGAGATGTCAGTGTCACACATGGCTGCGTCATCGTCACAGTCACAAGCAAGGAAGTGACTTGGGTGACATATGACGTTCAGCACGTGTTGCTGCGTCTGCGGAGCGACTTCGGCAGCAGCGAAAGGACGAAAACCTGCAAGAGCAGCAGAATTAACTCGTTGGCTTTCTTGTACTGTTTTCATTATTTATTGTTCTTCCAATTTAGGTGGCTCATCAGATGAAGGGAAGTCAGGAGGTGTGATGGTGGAGTTCGACGATGGAGACAGAGGGAAGATTTCTCTCCACAACATCCGCCTCCTGCCTCCGGGATACCAGATTCGCTGTGGGTGTCGCCTGTCTTTCTTTATCCACTTTCTCCTTAGACAGTCCTAACTATTCTTGTTGTTGGAATAGGCGGAGAGTCAACTCCTGCTCCATTGACCTCCACGGCCGACAACAGAAGTTCGACCCTGGAGCAGGCCCCCATCAGCGACAGACCATGTGACCGACTTGACGTTCTCAAGCCTCAAAACAACAGCCAAACAGTTCCGAAAAGAAGACCAGGTGAGCCGTGAAAGCACCAGTTAAAGCTGCTTTTTATGGTTATTTTGTGTTTTCCTAATCTTCAAAGGTTCTAAATGCAAGCTGCAATCAAATTTTTTGCTTCCCTTTGAGATTTAGTGAACTAAAATCTGCTTCTTTATTCCAGGGAGACCGAAGGGATCTGGTAAAAAACAAAAGCAGCAGCATCAAGCCGACAAGGCCACGGTCAGTCCCTCACCCTTCCTGAGTTGGCCTTATTTGGCCAACACCAAGAAAAGGACCTGTGACAACCTGTTTCAGCTTAATGGGGCACCCAAAAAGGCCTTCAAGGGGAAAGAGGATGATCTGTTCCCGCTGTCTCAGCATCAGCCACCGAGCTCCACCCCAGCCAAAGGCCTTTTCAGCAGCAGCTCCTTTGAAGTCGACTCCTTCAGCAGCATCGCCAAAGGTTACTCGTCCTTCTGCTCGCAGTCTGCAGCCCCAGGTCCGGGTTTATCCATGGGCCCCAGGAGCGAACTGTACAGCCAGAAGCGCAAGCAAGATGAAGCTATTCTGCCAAAGGTCAGGAAGTCTGGGCAAGAGTTTCTGGTCAAGTTAGATCACGAAGGAGTGACTTCACCCAAGACGAAGAACAGCAAGGCTCTTCTGTTACGAGGCGGAGCCTCCGGCGTGAGCGGCGTTCCGAGGACAGACGCTTATTCTCATCCTGTACTCTTAGTTAAAGACAACAAAAAGGGTGGCGCCTCCAGGGTAGAACTTCTGGTCAAAGGAACGGCGCCTCAGAGGAAACCCTCTCATTCCTTACGCATGGGCGACTTCGGCAACGTGGGCTTCACTTACCACAGAGAGTGTCACAGCTCCTACTCCGATGAAGAAGAGGAAGAGAGGAGGAGAACTGCGCTGGCTGCCGCCTCAGGAGGACTACGGACAGCTGGCCGCTTTCTGTCCCGTTTCTCCGTCTCCTCCTCCTCCTCTGGTTCTTCGAGTTCCTCCTCCTCAGGTTCTATTTCCAGTTCCAGCGTCTTTTCCTCTGACAACGATTCTTCCTACAGCTCCGAGGACGAGGACAGCTCTACGCTGATGCTTCAGAGCTGTCTGTCTTCTCACCGGGGGCTCCTGCAACCCCCCGAACCTTCTAGTTCTTCGAGGTCACACCAGCAGTCCTTTGTGGCCAAAGCTGTGGCTGTTCCCAACAGCAAAGGGGGACCTCTTTACCAGGTCTCAAACAGCAAGTCCTTGAAGAGAAAAGATTGCAGCAGCTCCGCTTCTAAATCTTCTAAGGATTTCATGAAGAAACCGAGGATGCTTCCAGAAGACACGTCATTTTTTGCGGGGCGACAGATGTGGAGGTGGTCTGGAAACCCAACTCAGGTGAGAACAATAACCTTCCAGACTGTCCCGTCAGACCTTCACTGGAACGCTGACTCAGTAGAAGTTAGACCGTTCTTATCATCTGCTTTTGCACAGAGACGAGGTCTGAAGGGCAAGGCCAGGAAACTTTTCTACAAGGCAATCGTGCGAGGAAGAGACACGGTGCGAGTTGGAGACTGTGCTGTGTTCCTCTCAGCTGGACGTCCAAACCTCCCCTACATAGGACGAATCGAGAACTTCTGGGAATCCTGGACCTCCAGCATGGTGGTCAAAGTTAAGTGGTTCTACCACCCGGAAGAAACCAAACTGGGCAAGAGGCATCAGGATGGCAAGGTGAGCCATGATGAGCGTTAGAATATTAAGAAGGCTGTCGGGCAACTTTCACGTGATTCACTCCGAAGAAGCTTGGCTAACCTGAGCCTCTAATGGTGGCAGATCCTGCTCACCTACACTTTCACCTAACTTCATGTCTCTTCTCCATTCTCAGCATGCCCTGTACCAGTCATGCCACGAGGATGAGAATGACGTCCAGACAATCTCTCATAAGTGCCAGGTGGTGAGCCGGGAGGAGTACGAGTGTCTGACCCACAATCAGAAGCCGGGCGGGGCCCCCCCAGACCTCTACTACCTGGCAGGGACGTATGATCCTACCACTGGTCAACTGGTCACCGCTGAAGGGGTTTCCATCATGTGCTGAACCCTCGTGAGGTCACTACTGAAGGACTCCTTTTGGGAGGAGACAACTCCAGCCTTGAGAGATCACCGGTGTTCCCACGGACTCACCACACCTGGGCCCTCTGAGCACTCTTCGTGGAAGTGAAAGGTCTTCCAGGGCAAATTCAGCAAATGGCATGTCCTCTATTTTTTTTTCCAAACAAATCAATGTGATTGACAGTTCCATAACTGGTTTTCAGACTCCATGCCAGTGCGTTTGACTGTACAAAGTACAATAAGGCTGAATAGTCTTTTGTGGACCAATTCAAGGTAGCCTTACCTAAGGGAATAGACAAGAACGTGAGGCCGGGGTGTCTCCCACAACCTCACATTCCAGGGAAGTTCTAAACATATAAAGGATGTAAAATAGGTGTAAATATTTTGATTTTCTTTTTCCTAATTAAGCCATACACTTCAGTACCTCTTGCCTGTCTTAACTGTTCAGGTGTATATTGTACAGTTCCTTTATCGTATTGTCATCTGTTGTCTATATGTACATAAAAGCTATTTTATATAGGAGTTTATTGTATATATGAGATGTATCTTTCCATGTTTGCAACTGATTTATTTTTATATGGATGTAGGAAATCATGACGTGCATTTTTTTTTTTTTGCTTTTCGGAAGATCGGAGACGTTAGTGTTGCACTGCTTATGCCCTGCTGAAATGGACGGAGACAGACAGAGCACAAAGACAGAAAAAAAAAAAAACCCCAACAAAAAAAAATCCTCCAAAGCAGGTCAAGGCCCGCTTTCTAAGAGAGAGGGGTCATCCTGTTTAAAAATAGGTCAAGTGGCTTTTTTGTAAAGGTGTGTTACTTAGCATTTTCGTAAGCTTCTGTTGAAGACGTCTTTTTTTTATTTATGTTATTTTCTGTTGGTCATCGTCACGTCCCGCTGGACTGCAAGGGTCAAAATGAGTTAAAATTACCAGTGCGAGTACTTTGACGCAGTATTTGTGTGTGATGAAGTGTCCTGGCATCACTATGATCTTGTCCACAAAAATTAGATCCAAACAAGACTGGGTCTCCTCCGTGTGCACTCATTGACCATTATCGTAGCTTAGCACATTATGACTACAAAATACCAAAGTGTCTTTTATATCTTTATTTCCTTTATTTAAATTTAAAAAAGGTTGAGCACCTTTACTGGATTCAAGTCAGAAATTACTGGAATACCTGTCCTCCGCCTATTGCATATTGTTGTATATCGGATTTGCATTCTGACAATGATTTCTAGCAAACGCACCTGAAGTTCTGTGCAAATGCGCAGCAGAAAGGGGGTTAAGGTTTTGGTAAACGAAGGTGTAGAGTACTGACACATAATTGGAGCTAGTTTAACTGTTTCATCAGCCAGCCGTGTGGATTTTGTACAGTGCACGCACACACTCGACGCTAACTGTGAAGGACAATCAGATCCACAAAGCAATGGACTTAGCATAGGTTTACTCAGTCCGAAGATGACTTCAGTTTATTTAATTTGTGCCAAGTACACTTTGTTTGCGATGCGTCTAATAGGCGATCCTGAATATTCTTTGTTCACAAAGTTTTATTTTGTTTGCCAACAGTTTATTTATTGTCATTGTTGCTGTTTGTTCATGCCAAGAGCGCTTTATGAGAATGTGACATTGTTTTTCTTGGTGTGATGCCGCATTTGCATTTCTTAAATAAAACTGGTCCTGTAGAGGCCGCCTAGTGAAAAGAAATAAAAAAATAAAAATGATGATAATGATAATAATAAAGCAACACTGGATTATTCTCATCCGCAAACATCTGTGAGTTCAGTCTCTTATTCCTGTAAATTTATAATAACACCTTCAATAACTGAAAGTGTGAGAGGGAGAGTGAGACTTTTGAATTCCTGCATTTTTAATGGTGTTGGAGGACCTACGTCAGGACCGGAATTATTTCACTGCTGCATCCACATCTTCCATCATGATTCTCGTTACATTATTGCCGTTGAGATATTGATTTCTTTATATTTTAGTCTTTTGTCCATTCTGGGCTTCCGTAGAAACAAGGTGGCGCAACACACAGGTGGGCTTTCGTGATATTTATATAAATATCAACCGCAGACAGTGACTGCGACCTTTAAATCATTTCTCATTCTTTAATTACCAGCAAGGCTAACACATGAACACGCTGTTGGGAGAAGAATTACTGTGGTGTTTTGCTACAGGCTCCTGCTCGTCTTCTCAGGAACTTAAGGCTGCGCCATCGAGCGCAAATGTTTTATCTGTTGTCATAAATCTTTTTAATATAAGCGGCTGAACTGAGTGAGCATGAACGTCCTCGGTGGATGTAAAGAAAGGTGCAACGTGCACAGAGGTTCGTCCCAGCACCGATTCAAAGCTGTCGCCATCGACAAAACCAGCCTGGAAATCTGGCGAACCCGAATCAGTGAAACAAGCTCTGGCCGGGCTCCAAGGAGACACAATATGGGTGAGCGACCTTTCCCTGAGAGCCCAGGGGCTCTTTGTTTTTGTCGTGCATGGTGCCGGAGAGCCGCCGCTCCTCCCCCTGATGCCCCGATGGGGGCTAATGGGCACATCAGTCATCTCAGACAGCAGCCCTGTGAACACAAACAGCTCTGTTTACCACCACAACCTATAGTGCTGGTTTGGAAAAGGTTCATTAGTCATTTTGGCTCAAGCTGTTGAGATTAAACTCACCAGGATTTTTTTTTTTTGTTTTGTTTTGTTTTTTTTAAAACTGTAAATTGGGGCAAAGATGATCAGCAGGAAATATAAGGGCACTAAATCTAGTCAGTGCACCTAATAAATATGCTGGATTGTGTGTTATTGTTTACCTTTCACTCATCAGGTGGCTGCTACCCCTCAGAGCCGGTCTTGTTCAGGACCCAGACGGTGTCGCTCAGTGTGGACAGAAGGAATGCTTTCTGTACAAATATCCACACCTCATAAATGTCCCACCCTCAGCTTGACCCCGTCTGGCCTCTGACTGTGAGGGGGCTCAATAGGGGCCGTGTCTGTGTGTGTGTGTGTGTGTGTGTGTGTGTGTGTGTGTGTGTGTGTGAACAGATCAAAAAGATCGCCCAGATTCTGTCTGCTTTTAATTAAAGAGTAAAGGCCTTTTTAACCACGGTACAGATGAATTCGCTGTCCTCTCACCTCCGTTCTGGGCGCCAGAACCGGTGGTGTCGGTAACAGCGCATGCATCAAGGTTCGCTGTGTGATCACTGATGTGCTGTGTGACCCAGAGGAAAAGCGTTGTAAAGAGCACTGAAAATGTAGCCGTTTGAGAAATATTAGCCGTTTCATGATCAGTTTTTTGTTTGTCTCCCCTGTGTCTCTTCCCCTTCACCTGCCTGATCACCTGCAGTGGATGTCATCTGTGACCCTTTGCCCCCCCCCACCCCTGTGACTCCCTCCTGCTGTGAGATCATCTTGTTTCTTCTTGGTGTCATTGTCATTGTTTATTTTATTTTTATATGATTTGAACCCAAACTTGTGATGCAAAATAATTCATGATTGTAAATGATCCGACATCAAAAATCGTTGTGTTCTCTGAGTCGGTAGAAAAAAAACTGTTTTGGTAAAAATAAGATTGAATATATTTTCGGCCACTAGGGGTCTCTCAGCAAACGCAAAGTAGAGAAATCAGGAACAAGGGATCATGGGAGATGTTGTTTTATGGTTCAGTGTGCCAAAAAGTCAAATCTAGCCGGATTTCACAGCGTATAAAATGAGTCTGTTTTTCTATAAAGTTAACTTATTAAATATTATCACATATTATAACTTATTCAATGATCTAGATCACATTTAGAACATATGATTGTTGTAAAATGTAGTGAGACATTTTTGGTAGTTGATGGTGATGTGTGGTTTTCATGGTTTCATGGTTTTCATCGCTCTGGTTTTCATCAGTTTAGACAGCTCCCACTGCCTTTAAACAACTGTGTGTGTGAGTGTGTACGTGTGTACAGATGTATACATACGCTACTTTGACCTAACGCTACTTTTTAATCTCGACTGCCCTGCATTGAACTTCCCATCCATCCATCCATCCATCCATCCATCAGGTATTACTGGGGATGCTGGAGGCTTTCCCAGCAGTCACTGGGTGAGGGGCAGGAACACGCCCCTGGCAGGTCACCTGTCCATCACAGGACACTCCCACCTAGAGGCAAGAGTGGGAAGAACCTGGAGAAAACCCAGACAGATACTGGGAGAACATGTAAACTCTGTAAATCCAAGATGGAGGTCTGAACTGAAAACACCTGATCCAGGTGAAATGAGCGGACTGAACTTGGAAGATGGATCCTTTGAGTGCAGGAATGAGCTAAATGCGGGACCCCTGCTGATTCCACAAACCAGCCAGTTCCACATTAGCATATGTTGGAGAAACACACGCCTCTGTGTTGCACATGCCAGCGCAGTTACTGTGCGGTGCTCGCCGCGGCCCAGATGCAGCTGTTCCCCCCATAACCCATTTCTCTGTTGCTCGTTATTAGTGACTTGTAAAGATTCTGTATCAGCTGTGCTGCGAGAGCATTCTGCTATTACACGGGATTACAGCTGCTGCTCGCTGCATATGTTGTTCACAAATTCTGATGCAATATCGCCGCCCCGCCTGCACGGCGCTCATAAAATAAACGCATGGCTCAGCAGCAGAATCTGGACAGTGTCACTCCTGCACGCCTTTCCGGCTGTTCTGGTGGCACCTGCACGTTTCCACAGGAACAGTCATATTAGCATGTTGATGTGATTCTTTAACTGATTCAGCTACAGCAACATTTATTTTTTTAGACTGAAGCTTTTCAGCTCCCCTGGAGGGCCAGGCCATGCCTCTGGTTTGGTCCCCCCCCCCCCCATGGAATCATCCCTAACTTAGACCTGAGGTCAGGAGATTCCGTTGTCGTCTTTAATTTTCCCAGAGCACAAAGCTGCAGCGTGTTTCGTTCGGTCCCAAAAACAACCATTTTCTGCGCAGCTTTGTGTACTACCACATGCGTTGCTGTACTGACTACCCCTCTGTGCGGCACTGGTGTGTTTACCCCCTCGTGCAGCAGCGTGGAATCGGCTCCCGCCGTCTCATCTCTGTTTGCGAAGCGCTCCTTCTTTATTTACTCTGAACTCCGGCGTCCTGGCATACCGCGCTCCAAACAGCTGCTCCATTATGGAGCGTACAGGCGCTGCCGCTCGGCTCTCTCTGATGCGGTTGCAGTCATGATGGGCGGCTGGCTGCTGCTCCATTGTCTGCCGGTGCGGCACGCACCAGGATGACTGTCAGACTCAAATTCAGCTTTCGATTAAGTCTCACTATGGAGAAGCAATTGAGCTCTGTACAAATGATCTACACTGACCTGGGACAAATGTAGTTATTTGGATAATTTCGCCGCATTGAAACGCTTTCTGCGAGTATCCCACATATCCTAGTGTCTGATGTCGTCCATCAGGGGGTCGTTATCGCGCAGAGCGCCTCAGTCCTCTTCCGGACTATTGTGTGACTGCCTGAGGGTCAGACCGGGACTCTCCAGAGAATTATTGCATGTTCCTTTTCCTACCCGTGTGCACAGCTGCTGCTGAGTCAGCGGACGGGAAACCGTGAAGGAAGGCCACCAAGCGTCCTCTGGTCCTGCAGAGGTAACAGGAAACGCCCCATTCGTCAAAATACAATAGCTGCTGGTGTGGGAGGGACGATCTGGAGCCGTAGGTCCAGATCCTGGTGAAATGCTTCCGCTTGATCGCGTATTTCTGATGCCTCCTCACTGACAGCCGTGTAAATGTTGTACCTCATCCATGTCGAATGGCGCTGACAGTTGGGGATGAGTGTGTGATCACACACCTGGAAACAGTGTGTGTGATTAATGTGAGCAAGGCGCCGTCATACACACCGCATCCGAAAAACAACTGCAATATGAGTTTAATCAATATTGTGCTTCACTGATATTTAATCAGCAGATGTAGCAGCCTGACACACACACACACACACACACACACACACACACACACACACACACAGGCATGAATGCATGAGGTCATGCTTCCATGTCTGAATGTCTCCTATTTCAGTGTGTGTGTGTGTGTGTAATCTTGTGCATGCTACATAGTGAGGACCAAAATAAATCAATTCACCTGCAGAGTGAGGACGTTGTGACTGGTCCTGGCAACTTCAAAGGTCTGTTTTAGTGTTTTAGACCTGCTCTTAAGGTTAGGGTTGCAGTAAGGGAACTGTGTGTGTGTGTGTGTGTGTGTGTGTGTGTGTGTGTGTGTGTGTGTGTGTGAGAGAGAGAGAGAGGGAGAATGTCATTCACTGCAGGATATAAAAGAATTCTGCGCTCCTCCTCTTGCTCGATGCATCCAGCACTTTAAAAATATACAGTCTGCTTAGATACAGCACAATCATAAGCTCCATGACTGACGCCTGGACATCTTATCAACGTGAGCCGAAGCCCCTGGGCAACTAAGCCGGGCTTTGATCAGAAAATTTGGAGACATTTCTTATTTCCTTCGCAGAAATCCACTGGGGCTGCTGCGCTAAATTTGCAACAAACTCAAAGGACCAAATGTACCTTGTGATGCGAGGAAACAATGGCAGTCACATGCGCTCTTTAATAAAGAGACGGGGGGCCGAAAATAAAAACCAGCAAAAGGAAAAGTGCCACAGAGAAGCGAAGAAGAGAGAACCGATGAGAGTGCTAGCAGACCCGCTCACGTGCGTCTCTGCAGCCCAGGCAGAATTAAATCAGCATCCCGACGCTGGATGGGCCTGTGTTTGTTGTTTCAGACAGCAGCCTAATCCGTGCTCCTGCCTTCTGCTGAGTTTTAGCCCTGCTCCCTGTCAGAGAAGAGAAAGTGAGAGGAGGAGACGGTGAATTTGGCCTCGTGGGCCTGCTGCGGACCAGTGGGGGAGTTTCAGAAAAAAGCGAAAATGAAACAGAAATGGACCAAAATCTACCGGCCCCTCCACTCCGCTCCGAGCTAACAGCAGAGCTAACGAGCTCTGGGCGTATTCTCCACGGTTTCCCCACCGGTCCTCTCCGAAAAGTTCAGCTGTCGTCCAGCCTGATGCGGGGCATTGGCGTGAATGCAGATGGGCGCTGCTGTTTCCCTCTGAATGAATGAAGCCACTGAGCCGCGGTGGAAGCGCAGGCCGTCCCATTTCAGCTGTCAATAGATCTTCTCGCGCCGGGAAGCAGCAACCAGCTGCGGATCTCCCAGATTACAATTTTCCCACAGATGAAATCGCCAACCTTCATCCTGGAGCTTCAAAAGCTCCAGTTGCTTTGGCTGCGTGTGGAACTGGGCCCTCCGGTGTCGGTCACTGGTAGTTCCCCTTGTGCTGGTTCAGAGTCCCAAGATCCAAGATAGCCATCATTGTGGGGTCGGTATCGTCTTACAGGCACCGTTTTGCACACATGGCACATTCTGGAAGTTGTAATAAGTGATCAGGGCAGCTGCCGCCAGCGCCGTGTTGGTTTACTGGAGAGGGTTTAATGGCTGCAGAGGCAGACGGCTCTTAACCCTTTCATGTGCGCCGGATAATGTAATAGGATCGAGTATCCAGCATAAGCATGCAGGAGTCCACATGCTGCAGGGATATAATTACAGTCCGCGGTAAGAACATGTGAACCTCTCAGAAAACACGGGCGCCACCGCTCGTAGCGTGTAGGTCCACGAATGAACACGTAAACACTCATACTCGTGTTATCAGGCCGCTGACTGACAGGTGGGACACACTCCAGGAAGCGCGAGCTAACCAAGAACAAATGGCAGAAGCTAGCACCATTCGGACCACGCTGCTCCCCTCTGAAAGGTCAGAGGTCGCTAATTGTGTTTGCACCTTGGAAATGTCTGTGTGCGCTGGGACCGGCCCCGGGCTAAACAGTCAAGAGACGGATCAAACATTTGTTGACGGGACCAGAGCGGATGCTCCTCACCTGCCTCTGACAGCTGTTTGAGAAGATCACCGATGTCCTTCTGGAAAACGCCGCACAAGCCCCGATTTCACGGCAGGCCGTCTGGTTCTCCCGGAGGCCGCATCCATGTAGTAAGTGGAGGAGAAATGGCCCGCAGGCGTTTGTACGCAGCAATAATTGCTCCAACAACAGAGAAGCTCGACTATCCCAGCGTAAATCTCCAGCTCAGGTCACGAGCGATAGATGGCACAATGGCTAGCCAGGACGAAATCAAAAACAGACGGAATAATCAGCAGAAACGCTCTTTATTCCTGTAAGAATGTCTCCCAGAAGAAGGTGAATTACGCTGAAGCAGTCACTGGGGCCGTGAATGATGTTGGGCTACCAGCAGCTGCCAAGTCAGCGCCTCCCGGTGCCAACTCAGAGGATGCCAGGCACTTCCTGCTCCAAACGATGTGCACACAGACGGAGAAAAAGGGAGGAAATGACTGAAAATCTCTCCAGTTAGCAAATGTGCTCGATTTGTTGGACGATCTGAGCGTGCGCGCGCGCGCGTGTGTGTGTGTGTAAGAGCAACAAATTGCATCTCTCTGTGGGGATGAACACACAGCGAGTGCTCAGGGCTTATGGAGACAGACGTTGGATATACTACAGCCTGGCTGCGTTCACACTACATCACAAAGGCTTCCTCTCTCCTCTCCCACACGCTGTCGCCACGATTCCCACTGCTGCACATCTCGCCGTATCCGCTCACCACCAGCACCGACACTGACCCAACGTTTTTGGTATGATTAGCCCAGCTGATTTAAAGAGGCAAAAAGCAGAAATCTGAGTTCATCGGCAGTGACGAGCTCTGATGTTTGACACTTCTGTATTCAGGTTGGAGCAGCGGAACCATAATAAGAGCTTGGTAGGAGTCTTTTGGCCCGGTTCAGAGCCCCTGGTCTGGGCTGGGCTACTTGATGGTTTTTGTTTCAAGCCTGGGCGTCGTCACAAAGAGGGCAGGAGATCAAATATCACATAAGCTCAAGTATATGATTAATAATTAATTATGAGTGCATCAAAGGGCTTCGCGCATGTAAGAAGAGGCTGAGCCGATGAAGACGGCTTCTGAATGCAAGAAACGCAGCACATGTGCTGCTCGCAACCCTCTGACCACACCGCCGCAAGCGCATCTGTTAGCACGGAAATTAGCACGCACGTGTGAACGCGGGCACAACCAGACAAACAAAGGCGTCGGGATGGAGTGTAAGCTACACCTGCAAGCGCACGTCTACACCCGTACCTGCCTGTCAGAGCAATCCCCGTGATCCCGCTCTAATTAAAGGAGCTCTAAATGAAGGAGCGCGTTTGTCAGAGTGGCAGAAATGGAGGGTTGGTATGAGCCCTGCTGTCACAGCCAGGGGGCAAAAGATGACATTTACACACGTGCCCTTGCCCCTTAAAGCTCACCTTGTCTGCACGGTAATGAGAGCTGTGTGCTGATATCCAGCAAGCCTGAAGGTCACTTTTCTTTGGGAACGGCTATGAGACTTTGTCAATAAATTACTGTGCTGCAATCATGTAACCAGGGCCAAAAGCAGGGCGAATTCCTGTGGCCCCAGAGCGGTTTACAGGCCTGGGAAACCTGGCTGTGGGAGGATGGTCCTGTGGATGAATGAACACCTGGATTAATGGGGTCGGTGCGAACCAGCCTGCTGAGGAAGGAGAATCCCAGCCAAGGCGGTGACTGCCAGTCCCACCAACAGGTTTCCTCTGCTGGTTTTAAAGGGGGCAGCAGGTGGGGTGGAGCTCCTGGAGCTCCAGAGAGCGCAGGAAGGCTCGTCCCCATAAACAGGACATTAGCTCCTTGCCAGTTATACAGTTATGATTTAATAAACTCTCATCATTTCAAGGACAAAGAATCAGAAGAACGCTGCGATAAAACGTGCTGGGGTGAGCTCGCCTGAGTTTTGAAGACACAGCTGCGATAAATTTATCAGCCTTGACCTTTTGCTGAAAGGGCATTAAATAAACAGGAAGGTGTCTGGCTCTTTAAGTGGATCTAGGGTGGGCTTGGCATGCTAATAGATGCATGCTAAAGGTGCTAGCAGATGGGGACCTGAAAAATGGTTTAACCCCACCAAAAAAAGGGAAAAGGTCCTGGACAGTTCTGAAAGGAATGATCACATTCCCCACATTAATCCATGCTCACGCCCCAGAGGGAGACCTCTGCTCGCCATCTGTGTGTGAGTGCACGAGTGCGTGCATGTCTGTGCATGCATATCAGAGTTATTTCCAAGGCACCAGAGTTTTATTCATTTTTCTTCTTTATTTTGTTTTTATTTCTTTTAGAAATTGACAGCCCAGTTTTTTCTATACTTTCTACCTGCTTTTCACCAAAAATGTCAGAGATGAATGGATAAGCGAGGACCGAAACAAAAAGTTACAAAGACAGGAATAAATCCACAAGGTTATGCTTCTGTCATTTGTTTTGCATTTAAAAAAAAAAAGATATAAAATAAAAGATACCAGAAAATAAATCAATCACATCTCAGTCACAAAAGTGAAAATCTTCTTATCCAGAGAAAAGGGAAGGAAAAGGCAACAGGAAGTTTGCATATTTCAACTGCAGGAACTTTTAACCAAGTTAATTTCAATTTTTCCAGATGCTTTAGCACCCAGGACTCAGACCCCAGATCTGGGGTTTAAACTGCACAAAGGTCCCGATCTAGGATCTTTAACCAGCAAAACATCTGGTAAGGAAAAGTAGTAACAATTTATTGTAAATGTCTCCATCTACTGGACGTAAGTTATACAAGTTTACGCATCATAAGATTTTTTTTTATTTTTTACAGAAAGGGGGGTTTAATGTTTCATGACGTTTTTTGACATGTAATATGTGTTTTTAGGTGAGAGGGACAATACAGGCAGCACGAATATCCTGACTTATAGACTGAAACGTTAATGCAGACTTATTATAATTGTTTTCATCCATTTATGGCCGTTTTTTACCTGATGCGGGGCGATGCTGCCACCAAGTGAGCAGATGGTGAAAACGCATTTGGAAAAGGAACTTGGACATTAATTAATTAAGCCTGGAACCATTTATAATTTCAGTGCTGTTGATCTTCTTTTACCCTCTGAACCAAAGCAAAGCAGATGACCACCCACAGAGAACCTGGGGGTTTTCTGGGGGAGTTGAGTGCCTCTCAAAGAGGCAGACGTGTTCTGGGTGAGGTGCTTTGTAGAACATTGTTTTGTGCTGTCTATCTGCAGCTGGAAGCCTGGATTTTTTTTTTAACATGCTACATCTTTGTCACTCAAAATTTGATTTAGTGGCAGAAATGCTCTCACACACAGCAACTGCCACTTTGGTCTGCTTGTCAAAACAGCTTGTCTTTCCATACATGGCCACCAGGTGGTAGTCAAGCTCCAAACTCCTCGGCTTGAACAGCTGATGTAGAAACGACCTTTGGGGTCCTTTTTGTTTTCCTCTTGTTGCTGATCATTCTCTGTTAAGCAGTCATTAAACCCCCGACTTGGATTGTATTTATTTTAGTTTTATCATGGCTTTCTCATACTCTCATGTTTCTAAGTAGGCTGATCAGGACAAGGGTCAAAAGTCAGATGTCAGGAAGTCCCAACTTTTACCATTAGTTAAACTCAAATAAAAGGTGGACTGAAGAGTCAGCAAGAATCAGAAAAGCTGGAAATGGAGTGAAAACAAATAAGCACTGCTTATCTAGTCAAATGTGCCCTAGTCAAATGAGCCCCCCAAATGTAAATATTTCTGCAGACTCTCCTCCTGCAAGCTGAAACAAAGACACTGTTGTAATTCAGGATTTACGCTGTTAAATCAGCAATGTGCACATGAACCCCTGTTTTACTGAAGCATGAAAGAGGCTCTTTGTAGATCCAGCGTTAATCTGTAAATCAAGCCCTGCAGAGCAAAGGTGCTGTTGCTTTTGACTAAAATGGAAACATGGGAGACCAGTTTTGCACAGAATCTATTTGCAAAGATGCCGAAAAGACAGCAAAATCAGCGGGGAGGCGAAGCAAAGCACCTTTACCCTGGACACCTTCCAAAGAGGCTGTGGCTGGCCAGCAGATCAGGGCAGGATAATCCTCTGGTTAGATGGCGTGGCCACAGGTGGATCTAAATATGACAGAAATAACCCGGGAAAAGATTTACCGGAGACTGGGTCACTGCCAGTGGAGGAGAGGGAAGAGTGGAGGAGAAAATGGGAAAAGAGTAAAGAAGAAACCTTGGAAAAGAGTACCTGAGAAAGAGAGAGAGAGTCTGGGTCGAGTGTCAGGAAGGGCAGGGCAGGGGGGAGGAGGGGAGCGTGAGCGATGGTGCGCCGCTGCGTGACGTCAGCAGCTTGTTGGATTGAGGAGTTGTGTCCGGCTCATTTTAATCCCAACTCATTAAAGAAGGAGAGCGAGCGGCGCAACGGAGCCCTCGGGAGAGAGAGAAAGTGACAGAAGACAGCATCGAGGGAGGCCCCCTGGAGCTGGTTTATGCTCTCAGAGAGGGGAGAAACCGAGCGTTCCACTCCTGCTTTCCACTCTCATGTCTGCTTCTCCTCCTCCTCCTCTCCCGTGACCTACGACCTTTGCGTGTGGCACGTCCCAGCATGCCTGCCAACGGAGTGAACCGGGCCCTGAAGCTGCAGTTCGGCCTCATTAACTATGAGAGCCGCTACCTCACGGCCGAGGCGTTCGGCTTCAAGGTGAACGCGTCGGGCATCAGCATGAAGAAGAAGCAGATTTGGACCCTGGAGCACGACGAGCAGGACGGTCAGGTGGTGTTCCTGCGCAGCCACCTGGGCCGCTACCTGGCCTCTGACAAAGACGGGAAGATCACATGCGGGGCGGAGAAGCCCGACCACGAGTGTCGCTTCCTGATCGTCCCTCAGTCCGACGGGCGCTGGGCCCTGCAGTCAGAGCCGTACCTGCGCTATTTTGGCGGCTCTGCGGACTACCTGTCCTGCTTTGCCCAGGTGATCGGGGAGCAGGAGCTGTGGGCCGTCCACCTGGCGCTCCACCCGCAGGCCAGCCTGCTCAGCGTGGCCCGGAAGCGCTATGCCCACCTGTCCGCCTCGGACGGAGAGATCTCCGTGGACAGCAACATCCCCTGGGGGGTGGACTCCCTAGTCACCCTGGTTTACCTGGACGGCAAGTACAGCCTGAAGACGTGTGACAGCCGTTTCCTCAGCAACGACGGCAAACTGGTGAAGGAGAACACCAACAGCACCAGCTTCACGCTGGAGCTGAAGTCCGGCAAGCTGGCCTTCAAGGACTGCGATGGCAAATACCTGACCCCGGTGGGGCCCACGGGGACGCTGCGGTCAGGCCGGTGCTCCAAGCCTGGGAAGGACGAGCTCTTTGACCTGGAGGAGAGTCACCCACAAGTGGTCTTTCAAGCAGTCAACAAAAGATTTGTCTCAGTCAAACAAGGTAAACAACATCCCACGCACTTAGTAGTAAAACGTAAGGATGCTCTCGTCTGTGTGGAAATCCTCAAATGTGACACGTAGAAGTGCGGTTTGAATTATCGTCAGCTAATTTTGCAGAACGTCTGCTTAAAGTGGTGGTTACACAATCTGTAAGCTGCTGTCTGAAAGGCAAGACAAATTATAACCTGAGCGTCATTACCGCGCTCTGTAGAAAATGACAGTCATTTCCACCACTTTGATCCTGGCATCATTACGCGGCGGCGTTGTGCAGCACAGCCTGCACCTGTGAGGAAAGTTGAGAGCATTCCAGGTATCTTCTGATGGAATGTGGTTGTTGTACCTCCGATCTGCCCCCCGGCTGCACAACAGGCCCGCGGTGACCTCCGTCCTGTGGCGGTAGCGGTGGTAACAGTGGTAATGGGCTTTGTCGTTTCCACTGTGCGTCCATAGAAGATTAAGCCGAGTGCAAATGACTCGGGGTCAAATCTGTGACCCGTGAGTGTCAGCGGACATCAATGGGCTTTAGGCCCCCCCGCCACACGCCTGTCCTTAAATTATGAGGATCGGTTCGGCCTTATTAGAGGGATTTATTGTAGGTTCTCCCGGCGTACATGACATACTGAACCAGACATGACTTTGCTTAAATTTCACGGGTAAAAGCCTCCAATCAAAGGCCTCAGCCCACACTGTGTCGATGAAGAAGACAGATACGAGTTTATGAGGGGCTTTGATTTTCTGTTTTTTCTCTTTGAGGGAACAAGTGCTAAAAGCTGCTTAGGAGGACCTGCAGCACAGATTTGCATTTCACCACTCAGGGAATTACAGCAGGCGAAGGGTGGAGGGGTGACTGCGGAGGATTAGGGTTGTTACAGGCTTAAGAGAAAGGTTGGAGGATATTTCTGTGGCTTCTAATTTGAAGGCCAGCAGACACAGTTAACTTATGCGTGTCTGTGTAGTCTGCACCACCTGACGCTACCCCAGCAGACACGGATTAACGTCACGGCAGCCCGAGACACGGGAGCCGCACGGCATTCTGGGGAATTTGACAGAATTAACAGAAAAATGTTTGGGGCCACACGCAGAGCTCAGTATGAGTGTGATGATGAGGAGACGGTGACTTTTGCTCCTCTTCCTCCCAGGCGTCAGCATCTCAGCCAATCAGGATGTGGAAACGGACATGGAGACGTTTCAGATGGAGCTCGACAAGGAGACCAAGAAGTCCATGTTCAGAACCAACGGCGGCTCCTACTGGACTCTGGTGACTCACGGCGAGATCCAGTCCACCGCCACCGAAGTGTGAGTTTGAATCCCAGCTTGGAGGTTTCGCCGGTTGCTCTGGAAATTAGCTCACTGCTCCACAGGGATCCTGCTCCGTCTCTCATTTCACATCATTCTCTAATTCAAAACGTTCAGTCGATGGTGACAAACATGGTACCTTAATTGTTGCCCTAATTGCAGAATAATTAAGCTAATGGGCTTCGCAGGTAGACATAACTTCAGAGTGCAGAGCAGACAGGAAGGATCAACATTTCTCTGATCTTCAGACATCAAATGAACAGCACGTGTTTTTCTAACTTGTTTTTCTCTTTAGGGAGGCCAACACAAAGTTTGAGATTGAGTGGCAAGGTCGGAGGGTGGCCCTCAAAGCCAGCAACGGAAAGTACATGTGCACAAAAAAGAACGGGCAGCTCTCAGCCGTCAGTGATGCAGTCGGTAGGTGCTCTGAAAATAGCACGTACTGTGGCGTAACGTCTGTCGGCGCAGCGACTGACGTTAGCGCGTCCCTGCAGGTGATGACGAACTGTTCCTGATGAAGCTCATAAACCGGCCCATGCTGATCCTGAGCGGAGAGAACGGCTTCGTGTGCCACCACAAGAACTCCAACACTCTGGACGCCAATCGGTCGGTCTACGACATCTTCTGGCTGATCTTCAACGACGGCGCCTACAACATAAAGAGTCAGTGTGCGCGCCCAGGTCTGTATTATCTCACCTTAAAGGCACTAACTGTTTACAACTAAATCCGTCCGACTGCAGGTGCAAGTGGGAGGTTCTGGTACGTCTCCAGCAGCGGTCTGGTGTGTTCAGACGCAGAAAAGGCAGAGGACTTTTTCCTTGAGTTTGTGGAGCACGGACGCGTCGCCATCAAGGGCTCCAATGGCAAGTACCTGCGGGGAGACCAGGGGGGGACGCTCATGGGCGACGGCACAACTATCGACGCGTCGTCTCTGTGGGAGTATTGATCGACCTGCCCCAACAGGGCGCAACCAGTCGGGACCTTCTTCCGTCAGCTCTACCTAAGTGGACTCGTGTGGTAACATCCTTCCACCTGTTTTTTTTTTTTTTTTCCCTAATTTTTTAGGCATTGCTGTTGTTTTTTTCTAAATGGGAGACGTTTTAGAAAGATCTGTGTGAGTATTTTTTTCATAACTGTCTTTCAAATGACAATGCCAACACTAAAACTATGCATTCTGTGTGTAATTCTACCAAAATAGATAGTGTACCCAGTCTATCAGTCCAACTTTGGTATAGTCTGAGTTAACAGCCACGCCATCAGTCGCTCAAAGGTCCAGTGAGTGCACTTTTAGATCACAAACAATATCTGTTTTGTCCCCTGCAGCTGCCGACAGGCGTTTTATTCACGCAAAACATATTTCTGACCACCAGATGGCGCCAAACGGGACACACTGGTGTCCAGTGGAGCAGTTCATGAAAAGATTTATTGCCTTTGACCAACCGCAACCTTTTGGCCTCTTCATAAAAACATCGCAGGAAAATGATTGTTTATTGTTGTTGAGGAATATTTGAAATCTTTTCTGAAATCTAAATAGATATTTAGCATCCAGCGCATGTCAAACCCCAGACAAAAAATTTACAAAATTTAAACTCTCTGGCTTGACCTTAATGACCTTGAATCACTTTGTCACCCCTGACGACAACCTTATTGTGATTGTTTACATCTTTTAAACAACGTTCTACAAGAACAGTGGGGAACCGAGCTAAAGGCACCATTATTGTCTTAAAAGGCACAAACTGCTGGTGCAAATGTCATTTTCACTTATGTCAACAGGCCATTTTGTCTGTGTAGATTCTCACTCATCCAGGTCATAGTTATCCAAAATTAGATCTCTCTGTGTCAACTGGACTGAAAGGTCTCTTTGAAAACGTTTCGCCCTCTCTCCAGAGAGCTTCTTCAGTTCTAAGTTTGCTGGGGTTTGCTAAGTTTGCTGTTTGGTTTCAAACAAACCAAACAAACCAAACAGCCCCTGCATAAACGAATGGCCCAACACAGACGTGCCACTTCTTCAGGACAGGACTCAGCAGTACACCTACACCTAAAAGAAAGCGGACACTCCTTTGAGGACAGTCAAGTACGTGTGCTGGCCAGAGAAGATCGCTGGTTTGAGAGGGGTGTCAAGGAAGCCATCCACGTCAAGTTGGAAAAACCATCTTTAAACAGAGGTGGTGGACTAAGGCACTTTCTGTCACCCACGTACAATGCAGTTCTCCACTCTTTTCGTCAGCAATCCAAACATTCACGCTGTTTGACGAGACCTGGTGACTCATTAACATGTGACCCAACAGACAAAGGGGAAGCACCCCAACCGAAACTAGGTGAACGACCCTGCCAACCACCCTGCCAAGGACTCCCAGGTGACCACCCGGGCCATTAACATGCCGATGGTCCACAGGGCTATATTTTCAAGCTCTGCCCCAGCAAACTTAGAACTGAAGAAGCTCTCTGGAGAGAGGGCGAAACGTTTTCAAAGAAACCTTTCAGTCCAGTTGACACAGAGAGATCTAATTTTGGATAACAGGCCATTTTACAGCCTCCTCCACGTGGATTCTGGAGCGATGTCACTCTCTGGCGCTCCTCTCTGCTGCTGACGAGTCCTCTAAAGAGGACGTGATTCTTCCGACATGCTTGTGTTAAACGTATGAGTAGAAAAGCCAGCATGGCGCACGTCAGCGGAGGACATCAGGGAGGCGATAAAGAGTTCTTTAAGAGTTTGATAAACCCTCCGTCCTTTTTGGAGCGGGTCTGGACACAGAAGATGCTGTTTTTCTGCTGCGGGGCCTTAAACCGAACTCCACTCCTACTGTACTCACAGCCCTGTTGTTAATCTCCCATCATCCTCCTGTGACAGCATCTAAATGTCATGAGACGCTCTTTTTGTATCAGCCATGCAACACCACCTTTGTCAAATATCATCCAAAAGCCTTTAGTAAAGCGTAAAAAATCCCTTTAAATGAAACTTCTTAAACTCTAAACAATCAGGGCCCAAAGCTCAGATCCTGAAGACCCAGAGGTCAATGATCAGCACAGAGGACGACACGAAATGAGTGTTCATTACCATCCTGTAGATTTTTGTCCGTTTTAGTGCAGCAGGATTACAGGACTCTGCAGTAGTTCACGTGTGTTTTAGAACCATTATTCTGTGATGTGTGCGATCAATAGACTAACACTACCACTGATGTCAGCTGACCCTGTCGTTGATCTATAGGAAGCCTTCATTTTAGATGTATTTAGATGTTTACTCTCTCTGTTCTGACTTTTTGAACTGTTAAAGACCATTAAAGCTCAACTTTGAGATGAATATTGTATGGCCTGAGCTCCATTTTCCTTACATATAGACTTAGTTCCAGGGTTCATCTTCTACACGCATCCTCTCATGTTGTGTTTAGGAAAGTGGGATGTGCACGGCAAAGGCGCTAAATGCAACAGTTCAGTCTGATAATCAAACAGCCATATGTTCCGCCCACGCTGGCGGTTAACGCTTCATTTTGCAACACGTAACACCATCTGTTCCGGAAACTCTACAACCTGAGAACAGAAGATAATCTCCCTCAAATTCAGTACAGTTACACCAACACATTGTTATTAGAATGAGCCACGCTGAGAACAAAACAGGCAGAGGAGTCTGGAAAACAGCAGACCGAACAATGGCGCGTATCTCGTAATCTCCAGTAGGGGGCACTGTGTGCTTTCGCCACCATCGCAACCAAACTTCCGTCAAACTCTGAAAACAAAACCAATAACACAAACTGGCAACAACTCTTGATCCTGCAACATGTGATTAATTCATTCATTTTGCAGGTGGTTTTGCTTTGTTATGTTAATACCTACCTCATATGTTATCCCATGATAATTGCTCTGGATACACTAATTCTAAATCACTTGTTTACCCTCAGTGATAATAACACAAATGCCAAACAAATTGTTTCTTTGCAAAACAGTTTAATTACCCTCTGAAAGAGCTGATTTGACAGAGAAAAAAAACAATAAACTTAAAAGTATAACCCCCCCCACACACACACACACACACACTAGACCTTTTCTGACAGTTGTTTTATTTATTTATTTATTTATTGTTCTCTCTGTTTGGGTCTGAACCATGCATCAGCAGTTCTGTGGCTACAATGCAAGGTCAAAGGTCAGCGTTTGTACAATGGTAGTTTTAGCTGGAATGGGAGTAGCTCCTCAAAAATACTTCAATGTTTTGTTCGGAGAGAATTTGGCAGTGAAGTGCGCGTGTGTGTGTGCGTGTGTGGGAGGGGAGCTTTTATGCAAATCATGAAATGAAGTTCAGACTCAAATCAGCTCCAAAAGAACACTGAAACGCAGGACAGCTTGGGAGGGGGGGGGTAAGTCAACTGCCTGAGTCGTGGCTGCGTCCTCCCCGACTACAGTTCAACTTCAGCAAATGTTGCCTAAAACATGTCCTGCAGCGGTATATATCTGACCTGTGACATTTAAAAGGGGATACACCCCAACAGTGTCGGGCTCCTGATGGGTTATTAAAAACAAGCATCCTCGCCTGCGACGCTCCCCCACCCACATGTCAGCCTGACATCTGGAGACATGCTAAAGCTAATGAAACCGCTGGGGTGGGAGCAGAGATGAGGAAGAGGACGTCAGCAAATGGGTAAATATGACATTCACATGATCATGTTGGGGTCCATTCTCACCATTCTTTTTTTCTTATCCCTAAAGGTAGTACAGTATGTGCGGCAGGATGTTAGCTTCTGCAGCATCCGATCGAGGTGTCATAATCGGACATCTTGGTGAGAAGTTGAAAACCTTGAGTGTCAAATTGGCACCAAAGGGCGAAACTGTTGATTTTTTGACAATAAATTCTGAATCTTTCATGGTTCTACACGCTGCACCTTTGTTGAGTGTGAGTTTTACTGAGAAACATGAAGGATTTGGGTGTGTTTTATGCAAATACTAACATTTCAGTGATCTGCGGAAAGGTTACAATGGGAATGGGACCCACAACTGCGTTAACTCATGTTTTCTTGAATCAGGCCAATATCCACTTGTGATCCATGAGGGAGCAGAGCAATTTAACAATGAAAGAAAAAAGCGCTTAAAGCCAGTGGAGCATTACTGAGCTTCTGTGGCTTCTTTCTGGGAGCTCCAGACCCTCTGACCCTCTGCTCTTTCTCAGAACCACCACAAATGACTGGCGGAAATTGGAACGAGACAAACACGGCTGGGAGGCAGAAACAGCAGGTTGGATTTCCTCCTCCTTTCCTCCAGATCATCATTTTATCATGACTCGCTCATGTTAAGCAGCTTCAGTCCAACGTTGTCTTTGTTGCCTTTTAAAACATTTTATTCAAATAAATATCATCTGCAGATGACAAAAAAGTTACTTTTCTTTCCATCTAACATAATAATACAATCAAGATAAACATGACAACCAGTAATTCATCCATTTGGTAAGTGTGAAGTGGTGGTGTGTGTGTGTGTGTGTGCATGTGTGTGGCGGCGGCTGTATCTGCTGTATTTCTTGTTTACTTCCACTTCAGATCAAAGCTTTTTAATTCTCTTTGCTGTTAAAAAATAGCATTAAACCATCCAGGTCTGCGTCGGGGTGGGCTTGATCTATGATGAAAGCCGGAAATTGTGTTTGAATTAAGAGGAAATTCGTCTTTAAGTCAGTCAGTGTTTTAAGCCAGTCAGTGTTTTAAAGGAAAAGAGAAAACTAATTTCTTTTAAAGGTCCATTCATATAAAATATTAGAGCTGGATGATTTGTTCCGCGCACACTGCTGTGAATGAAATGAATAAAATATGTCGACTGTTGATATGCAGATAATGTGTGCTGAAGGGAGGTGTTTTTTATACAGCTGAAACACAGACACACCCATTCAGCTGATATTTTCTGTTTCCAGCTCTCAGCCCTCAGCCGCGGTCCAGGTAAGAATTTGATTCACGAATCAAAAATTGCTTTTCATTCACAATCCCCACGACACCTGACAGGCTCCAGGCGGTATTCCAGGGACAGGCAATGTGCAAAAGTGATGGACCGACCTCTGGGTTCCGCTGGCCGTGGTTCCTGCCAGAGGTGAGCGATTCATTAAGAGCACCACAAAACTGATGTTTTTTTTTCCTGGAAGCACCTTAATGGATTTAAAGATTCTTAAAAGGTTTAATAATAATAAATAAATATATTTTGCTCCTCAACAGCTTTTTTAAATTCAGTGGCGCACTCCAGACGGGAATGGAGTTTTTCAGAATGCAGACGCTAAATCTTCCACACTGGACCTCGTAGTGTTGCTAGCGCGACCTGAGCAATCAATGACATTTTAAAGGTCAGTCATTTGCAACGTAACTATTTCAATTTAGCGAATTTTGTTTTTATTTGTGTGTACTTTTCATTGTTTAGGTGAATTTGACATTTGACATTGACAATTTGACAAACATTAAATGATTGAAAAAGTACATTTAGTACATCATAAAATTAAGTGGTGACTACGCTAAAGTAGAGCTTCCATGTATTTGATGTTGACAATGCTTCAACCTTCATTTCAATGACACACGTCACATGTTGCTGTAAGATGATGAGAGAGAAGATGAAAGCTGAACCCGGAGTGTCGCTTGTGCGTGAGTGTTAATATCTGGTGCTTCCATCCAGATGTGCGTCAAGGTTAAAACGGTCTTTTTCTCAGATTCCAGATGAAACACGTCCTGTTTTGATCTTTCTAATAATGTCATTTTACAGAAGCCTCTCTCCCAGATGCTACCTTTATTTCCATTGTCCACTTGGAAGGTGTGATGCTCTTTGTCCAACACCGTCTGACACCACCTGACATGCTAACAGGATTGAATGTGTGCAGACAGGTGGGGCCTCCTCAACGGGGACTTTGTCTCACACAGTTCCAACTCATATGATTTAATAAAGATCCCATTAGTCTGCCACTGTCTCCCATCAGAGCATTTGTCATTTTGGCATGTGTTACTGTTATCAGTAATGACAGATTACACCATATTTGTGAGTCCACATAAAAACCGAATATTTGATCAAAGCAGATTAGGAGCCACTCAGAATGGAAGCAAACTGGTTTGGATGGTTTTTTGCGCTTGCTGATGGAGCCGAACGGCCGAGGCCGCCAAATTCTGCCCTGCAAACTGAAATGATCCATCAGATGCTGATCAACAGTGTTTAAATGCCTCAGAGGTGAACAACAACGAAGGGAAAATGACACATTCCCTTTGAGTCTCGTTATTTTCGTGTTCTTTTGTTGCTTTGCCCCACTCTCATGTACGCAACTCTTATTTTTCTTCTTTGTATTTAGAGCTAATGGTGAAACACTGTCAGCTAGATTAGCAAGTAGGCTTTAAACCTGTCTCTGAAGAGAATCTGTTCCAGAATCCTGTATTCATCAGCAGGGTTAGGTCTGATATACATTCCTGCTCATGCTGCAGCTGGAACACTCCAATTTGTGGGATAAATAAACATTTTCTATTCTGCTCTATTCTGCTCTCTATTCTTTCTGAAACAATAAAAGCACTTTTGCTCACCTGACCCTGAAGCCTGCAGGAGATGTGAGTTCATCTTCCAGGAAAGCCTTGGACTGACCTCAGCGTCTTTTCTGATCTACCAGGCAGACATCTGTTCCCACAAAAGAAGATTTCTATCTGGGAGGACAGAAAACCCGGCTGGATTACGGCCCATGAGGACTGGGTTCCGACACCGCTCACTTAAAGCATTACTTTCAGGCAACATTACAGCCTCCATTCAATGAGGCAGAGAGGTGAAGCCACCTAAAGCTACCATGTTTGCTAGAGGGCTGCTGTATGAGTCACATATTGGTGGCGTAAGGTCTAAAGTTGGATCAGCCAGTGTTTCCACTGGAAACGGAAAAGCCTCGGGTGCGTTGATGTTGTCAAGCCGGTGTTATACCAGCCAACACAAACAGGATGTGAGCTTTGGATCGCGGACACTTTGGAGTCATGTCCAAGCACTGACGTGTGCTTGAGGTGTTATTTTGAAATTTCGCAGCGGAAGCGTGGAATCTTGTTTTTTCTTTTCCTCCAGCTCCAAGCGCGCCGCCGCGGCTCGGCAGCCGCAGCGCATCACTGCGCGTCAGAAACTGGAGAGAAAAACACTCTCCTCTGCTCTGCTCCTCTTCTTTGCCATTAATTATCCCAGAACAGGTGAACTGTGAGAGCTGGGACCCAGCTCCTGCTCACTTCATATTTTTTGAGCCTGACAAACAAAGCATTTGACAGTGATGGACGCGGCTGGGGAGATTTTACGCATCGCGCATTTTGCAGAATCGATGCATTTCACGGATTAAGAAACTTGTTAGAATTCCAGAGGGTGTCACCTCCCACATGTTCTAGGATGAGGTACGGACTGGCGATCCTCTCTGCTGGGTTTACTGGTTTGCTCAGTTTCAGCCTCTTGGTCGTGGCGATCGGGACCGATTATTGGTACATCATCAACGTGAACAACCACACAGGTCCGGACGACCTGAGTTCACACTCCGGACTGTGGAGGATCGTTGAAGGTAGGGCAGCCAGCGTGCCTGCTCTTCTAAGTTGGAATTTGTGACATAGCTACCAGTTAATATTTTCCGTAACTTTTACGCCGCATAATAATCTTGCCAAGCGCTTTTATTGTCGTTAAGTGTGTAGCATCATTGTACATCTAAACAGACGTAAAATCGTTTTATTGTCATTGTCATTGACTTAGAGTCATTTTAGAGGTAAATCGTGGATCAGGCTTGTTCTGGTTTGAGCAATCAGGCTCTAATGTAGCAGAAAATAAGGCAGCAGGTAAACGCTCCAACACCGGGGGTCTGTATGTGCATGCGTTCACGCGCGTCAGCAGCCTGAGCCGAAGGTGCATTTTACCTCTAATTCATCCCTTGATGGAACCCAAAAACTCCTCACAGCATCTCAAGGATTCTGCTGCACATTGTCGTGTGCGAAATGGACAAGAGATTTGGTCCTAATGGAGCACGCGGAACCATAACAAATTATATTAGAATTTATTGCCTCGCACGTGACCGAGCAGGAAATGAGAGTCCTTCTCTCCCGTAGCAGCAGCTATTTTATTTTGCTGTTTCATGGCTGCACAGATTGAAGATCCCAGCCAGCCCACGCGTCCAATTTGTTTCTGCCGACAGCCAAAGTTCACGCCTGTCTGCTCGCCTCCACACGTTCAGGGGCTGCTTCCCAAATGTCACCTGTGTTGGGCTCATCCTCTGCCTGTCCTGACCTTTCTCCCCCCTCGATATTTTCAGGTGCCAATCGGAGCTTGGTCATCCCTTCCTTCATGGTGGACATGTCCGGCCTGTCGGAGGCAGAGAGGCACCTTCTCGGTGAGTTCTGACGGTCGCGCGACCGTCCACATTTACGCACACGCGCTGAAGCGCGGCGTCTGTTTCCAGGTCTGCACCAGGTGGTGGTGATCATGTTACCCCTCAGCCTGGTCCTGCTGGTGTTCGGCTGGATCTTCGGCTTTGTCAGTTCGCTGGTCAGCATCCCCAGGATGCTGGTGGGATCTGCCTCCTACATCCTCTTCTGCAGTAAGTCCAGAAAAGTGTCCTGTTGTCATAGTAACCTGGGACTCATGCTGGCTCTCTGCACCTTTTGCTGAGTTCTGCTCCGTTAAAAACTCAGTCATGTGAATCATGTGATTACTGCGGGAACAGGAAGTGAACTGGGATGGTCTCACACCTGGCTGTGTCACCGTCAGGCACTCGGTGATTTGGGCTCACTGGTTGAGTCTGAGAGTGACCAAAAACCCCCAGTTTAGAGTCAGCAGGTGATTGTCAGGGTACCAGTGCAGACCCTGATTGCACTGACGGGGGCAGGAGGGAGATCTTGTTGGTACCATAAACAGTACACTGACACACTCCAGCTCTTAAGAGGCAATTCTGCCGCCATCCTGACCATTACGCTAGATAAATGCCAGAGCAGCTGCTTGTCCCTGAGAACGAGGAACTCCGTGTAGCACCGGACTGGGGCTGTCTGTCGAGTGAAATCCACCTCTTCTCACTTTCCATTAGCTCACGTCATCTCTGGTCGCGCACTTAAGATGGAAAAGAGTTCAATATTTTCATCTCCCCGTGTTCTCCCAAGTTTCCCAGGTGACTCCTTCCTGAGGACACGGAATCCCAGCAGGCGATGCTGCGGTTGCTGCGAGCTGGGGTTGCACACCGGCACCTCTTGTTGCTGCAGCCTGAATAATTCAGTTGGTTTCTGCAGGTATGCAGGAGTCCGACAGGAGCCAGAGAGCGTCAGTGCTGTTAGAGAAAACACATTTGGAGCCTTTGGCCACAGTTACAGTCAGTACATCACAGATTAGAAAGCCTGTTTCGGTTCATGATGTGGCACCCCTACAGCAAAGCTGTGCTATTAATACCCTCGATCGGGGTGTGTGGCCTGATTGCCGAACACGGTGAAGTGGTCAGACTGGTCTCTGATTGAACGATTCAGGATTTTCCACCTGAGATAACAGATGGTTGTTTCTTATTTTGCCATTTTCAAAAGGTAGAGTAGACAATTTATCAGTTCTTTTTGTTGAGGGTAGCCCTTAGATGAGATCAAAATCCCGCACCCCCACCAAGAAATGAGCAGAAATGATCATTCTTTCTTTCAGAAGGTGGGTCAGACCCATGTTTTGTACAAAGTGCTAAGACGGTTGATTATAATTGTTGGCTGCCGAGATGTTTTCCACCGTGGCAGCTCTAAAAATACATCTCTTCTGCAGATATAATGAAGCTCGGAGCTGGATTACCCCACTAATTACTATTACTAGATAATTATTGCATCAGAATCAGAAATTCTTGTCATCGTGGGGTGGTGTGTGTGTGTGTGTGTGTGTGTGTGTGTGTGTGTGTGTGTGTGTGTGTGCGGGGGGGGGGTCACGCAAACGCAATGTAGCAGCAACATTACAAACCGTAGCTGGCAGCCTGATTGGCCTGTGAGTGTAGTTTTCTGTCAGTAACGACAATAAGACGCCAAGAAAACTCAGTGGAAGACAAATAACAGTAAACAGATCAAGCTCAAACAGGTCTGGGCTCCAAACAGCCTTCGGAGAAAATTAGCTGGGAAAAGTGCGCGTTCCCTTCAAAAGGCTGCTGAATTCTCCCTCCGCTCAGAGTTTGCAGCAGACCTTTGATTTTCCCTTTGTGAAACGAGCAGTACGTTTGGTTAGGAAGCTGACTGTAACAGTCTGGTGCACATTTAAAAGTCAGTGCACGTCGCTTTAACGTGCAACGTGTGTGTTATTTTTACATTTATTGTCAGAAAGGAAATATTTTACATATAATTTTTTTTAACAGTGTGTAAAACTTATGTGTTTTTATTCACTAATCAGTAGGATATTTATAGAAGCTTTATTTCAATGACTTACTGCTAAAATATTGATGCAGTCACCACTATGCTAAGCTTATTACACTCTGTAAAAAAGCACATCTGCCTGTTTCATAGCTCCTTTCTGAGACTTATCTTTGTAAGTTCTGCATGCTGAAATATAAAGTGCTTTTTTTTTTGGGGGGGGGGTTTATTTGGACAGCACAGCTGTGATTTGCAGTAAAGGACAATGAATGTTAGGTGAATTTTAGTGGCTGGTATTTGAATGTTCTTTTTACTTTTGTGGTGATTGACCTGTTTTTCCTGAAAACCTGTTTTTTTCTTGGTGCTTCCCGGACGCGGTGCTTTTGAGCGGTGCTTCCGTCTGCTTGTGTCCTCAGGTCTCTTCACCTTAACTGGACTACTGGTCTACATCCAGTACTGCAGCCAGGCCATGGAGGACTTCAAGCAGACCGTGCCCCCAGAGAAGCTTGCCACCGTGGACGTGTCGTACGGCTGGTCCTTAGCCATAGCCTGGCTGTCCTACAGCCTGGAGGTGGCCAGCGGCCTGCTGCTGATGTTAGCCGCCAGAATCACCCAGATGAAGCGGCACTATGATTCTGGCACGGCCATGCTGTAGACTCGTGTGGCTGAGGGAAGTGCACCTGTGCAGAACTGAATGAGACACCGTGCAGTGTTCCGTCCTCCGTCGTCTTCCGTCGTCCTCCGTCGTCCTCCATCATCCTCCGTGCTGGTGTTGTAAACGTGTCCGTGCAACCAAAAAGAGTAGCTAACCATTCAAAGTGAATCAGCGCAGGGCTGCTTCAGCCGTTTGTCGGCTGGGTGTGCATGGCGCCAACGCCGTGTTCAGCTCGTCCCAAAGAGCTGAGGCTGCTTAAAGTTAGCGCGCTTGGTGGGCGTGGTCAGTGGCTGGGTACTGCAGTTGAAGAGCTCACCTGCAGGACGCGCCCACCAGCACATCCCTCCTGCTGCAGCTGCACTGTTGCATGCAGTGTTGCACCTGAGTGACCTGCAGAAAACAGAAAAGCAGGCTGGGATACAGGCAGTTAAAATCTCGCCGTGCCTGGGTGTACTCCCCGTTCTGGACAGGCTGAGGATTTCTATTGCTGTAGTGTGAATTGGAATGCAAGAGGAGAAACATCAGCAAATACACCCCCACGGGCGCCGCAGTTAGGTTTCTGTCTTGTTGGGATGCATTTATAATGAACAGAAAACAGCAAAACACCTTTATTTGTTTTTTTTTTTGTTGTTTTTTTTCATTTGTTTGTTTGGCTCCGCTGTCAGAAGGGCTCCTCTTCCTGAATGTTAAACCGTAAATGTGCCATAGTTTAGGCAGGGGGCTCTGGACGTTCCATTCAAGCGAAAACGCTGCTGATTCTGCAGCCGCTAACACTTTAGCTTGCCGTCACACTATGATATGCTTCACGCCACTCTGTTGTAAAGCATGTGCTCCAAGTAATTGCAGTTGATTTTGCAGCAGTGGAGTACACGTGTGTGTGTTGCTCGTAGTACTGTGTCGTGATGTTCTGTCTGTGCCATCCATTTCTGTAATTGAGACATCTCTCTGAAAGTAAAAAGAGCACTTTGAAATGTTGTAAAATTGTGTTCTTCATTTCACAACTGAATGGGTTCACCTTTCTAATTTGCTCTGGCATGAATAAAAACCACCTCAGTCTGACTGGGGGCCACAAAAAGAAGCCACCCAAATAAAAAAACATCTTTATATTGTAGGAACAAGCAGCGAGTATTTGGAAAATAACGCAGGACCGCAGTGGAAGGACCGCGTGGATGCTAAAAGACGCATCACATCTACTTTAATGACATGTCAAATAAATATGCAGATGAGATAAAGGTGGGGGCTCCATACAACCCCAGACAGGGTGCACATTTTAGCACTGACAGTTTTCACCATTCAGGCTGTTTAATGAGGGCATTATGTGAGATCCAGTTTGTAGGTTTTACAAAACCATCATCAGAAACACAAACAGATTTAATCATACAGCAGAAGTGTTGATTTTACTTCAAGGCATGCATTTCTTTTTTTAAATTCCAGTTTCATTTTGAGAAATGATTGTAGAAGAATTAGTTTTCTCCAACTCTTTTGATGGAGTTATGTAAAATATTCTCTCCACCAGAGGTCGCCATATCTTCTACCTGTGCAGGTAAACGTCTCAGGCTCTGAGGGGCAGAATCGTGGCTGATTTGGCCACTTTGAGTGCATTTTCTGGACGCCAGAGGCGTTTTCAATCTGAAATTATTAAGAAATTGTTTTTCAGAGGTAAAGTGGTGACAAAAGTGTGACAAAATGATGCAAGGAATGTTTTCATCACTGCTGCAGTGATGAAGTGCCCTATCAAATTGCTCATCCCCACCTTAAAAATCCAAGCCGGGAGACTTCGTGTCCACTCAGCAGATCCCTGGCCAGTAATCCTGTCTCAGATGTTTGCGAGAGCAGGAAAAAAAAGGCAGCAGCAGCAGCAGCAGCAAGGCTCCATCTTGGAACCTCCTCTTTTTACTGTTCCATCCGGATCCACATTAAACTTGTAGGGAGCCAATAAGTCAATCCGGCGTGGCAGAAGTCGGTGCCTCGCCATTACTCTTTGGTTTATGTCCTCGCCTCTGACAAACTGCAGTAATCTTCACCCCCTGAGAATCTTTCTGCTCCCAGTTATTAAAGAAACACCGCTACCTTTTTCCAGAATAACTTCCCTTCCATTGTTCACGTCTTGTTTCTTTGAACGTGTGCAAATTGACATTGATTGGAAGTGTCCATGGCAACGCAAATGGCTGATTTTGATCAGCCTGTGATGCTGTTACTCACTTTCAAAGCAGAAAAAACATGGAGCTATTTCCCTTGGAGACTTTTGCAACATCAGAGGGGTTTAATATCTAAATCATCACCCACAGTGGAGACTCTGCTTTTTTAATATAAGAACTTTTTTTTTTTTTTTTTAAATTAAATAGAATTCTTTCTCCTACAGCAAAGAACAGTGTCAGCATGAACTATGCCTTCAGTAACAGGAGGTAACAGGAGGTATTAATACCTCCTGTTACTGAAGGCAGGTTGGAGGCCTGAGGGGGCAGAGACATGTCAATAGTCTCAGGAAACACATGAGAAATTTATCCAAGAGAAAAATATTTGAAAGGAGCCCTCTGCATCACATGAAGAGTGGATCACTACAGATTCCAGCCCTGAAATTACTTTTCATTTCATCTAATGTGTCATTAACCGAATTGAGCTGCGTTCAAAAGTGGAAAATGGTTCCACAGAGACGACGGGAACCTGCTGCTTCAACAGATACCAACGTCTCCCAGCCTGGATTATGCTCTTCCACGGAAATGCTAATCAGATTAATTCAAAAGAGCTCATCCATTTTTAATCGCTACACAAACTGGAGGATGAAGAGCATTTCCCCCTCTTCTCCTCGCCACCAACAGCGCTCGCCTTTGTGGCGGCTCGGCAGTCAAGTGGCGTTCGGCGCCGTCGTGTCAGGATTGAGTGGTCTCATAAACTTGAGGAGGGACTCGATCTCCGGAGGAACATGAAGAAGACGTGTTTTCTCTGCGTGGGGAACACGCTGGAGAACTTAATTAGGCCGCTACCGGCAAGAAGCGGCCCGATTGTGGAGCTTATTGGCGTTAGCTTGATTTGGCGTCATTATTGGCAGTTTGGTTGAAGTCAAAGGACAAAAGCATAAATCTGGCACCTCAGTACAGTGCAGGGAGAGAAGTGGAGGTTTGGAGGACCTGCTCTTTGCTGCCCAGTAAAATATTGAAGCAATAAATATTTCAAATAGTCGGGGTCTTGTATTTGTGGCAGCGCCGCAGATTTCACATTTCACCAGCAGGCCTGAATTAAAATCATTGAACAGTAAAGTAAAAATGGACGACAGAACAGCCTCGTGAGCCCCTTTACGCTCAGAGAGACTTGATGTCCCAAAGGCAATCACACTTTTAGATCCTGATGCTCCTAAAGTAATGGATTTCATTTATTGTGACCTTTTAAACAATTACTTTTGCAGCAATGAGAGGCTAAAACAATAAATAATAACACTTCTGACCAACGATGACACAGGCCAATGCCTTCAACCATCCTTTCAGAGCCTTAAATAGTGAAAGAATGAAAGAATAAAGAATAAACAGGAGGACTAGATCCCTGTTCTGTGGAGAGGAGCGGATGAAGCTTCACATTACTGCCTGCTGTGATCAGCCAGGGTAGAAAAATGGATCGGAGGCCACAAATGCATCACACAAACTCCATTATGTCCTCCCCGCCGTTGTCACCCGCTCTCCACCACATTGTCTGTCATGCTGCCCGGACACCAGTTGGAAAGCGAGCCATTGTCCTGACGAACACATTCTTATCTCCGCTCTGCAGCTTCCTCTCCATAAGAGCAGGGGAGTCCTTGAGGAAGCCGGCCAATAATGCAAAGCAGCATGGCGGCTAATGGCGTCCAGCCTTCCAAAGATGTAATAACAGCTTTCTACTTTGGAGGCACAAATGCCTGAAACTTTGGGAATAAATTGTTATAATAATGTAGAAAAAGAGAAGCTCTCAAGCCAGGAAAAGCGGTAAAACAATAAAGGTTTTAATGATGGTGGTGCAGTTTTCTGTAGGGCATAAACACACCTACAAAATCACACAGGTTGCACTTTTTGGAGCGCTTGCTCAGAGGTGGAGGGCTCAATTAGTATTCATCTGCTGTCTGTGCTTCCAAACCAACCCAGAGAATTTGCCATCCAGCAACAGGACGTGAAGGAGCCCAACATTTTTACTGCACTCCGGTCCTGGCTGATCTGAATCAATTCAGAGGTTAAAGGTGGTTGAAAAACTGCTTTATTCATAAAAAACAGTAGTGAGGGCTTGATGCTGGTGTGCTCGGACCCAGCACAGATCCTCATCAGGTTTGCGCCCGAATTTCATTACGTGTGCTGGACGCCTGCGGGCAGCTCATTAATCTTCGAGATTGACACGGAAAGCAACCATCAGATTGGGCCCTCATTGCTGTACTCCCTGAGGACAGCAGGGGTCACTGTTTTCCACTGTTTTACTGGGTTAAACTCGCTTATGTAGTTTACATCCGCGATCTTACAGTTTACAGTAAGATTATAGTAATGCTGCTGAGTTCACATCACCTCAGCGCTCAGAATGGACGAGCACGCCTGAGGCCTGCTGGACGGCCAATCAGATTCGTCCTGCGTGGCATCGAAAAGGTGACACATGCATTCTGATCACCCTGAGGGCACCATGTTACCAGAAAAGAGCAAGAGGACAGGCCCTGGCACCACTTCCTCCAATTCTTCATAATTACTAATGTTTCCTGTAAAATCTGCAAAGCTGTCTTTGACTTTAACGTTTTCGTGATGAAAATATTCTACCGCTTCCTTGAATTCTTAAGCTTTTGAGTTTTACTCAGAAAGTCTGTGCGTCAGCCTACTGGGCTGCTTTGGCACAGAGGCTGCACAATGTGTCCCTGAAAGAAACACAATTCTTTTCTGAAATGCTTTCTTCTGAACCCACTACTTCCATGGACCTGTAGAGCAACAGTCTGAATTATGGTGTACTTTTCCAGCCTGTGTTCATGTGTGTGTGTGTGTGAGGGGGGAGGGTTGAACAATGCCTTACTGTAAAAGAGTGTTCAGTAAACAATCACGCGGCGCTGCCAAGGATAGACCTGTGCTTTCCATTTATCTGCTCGTCTTGATCAGCGCCATCGCTGTCATTCCAGGCCAAAGCAATCAGAGCCAATCAGGAGAAGAAGAGAATATCTTTTTTTCTAAATGTCACCTGGGTAACAAGCCGTAACCGTGATGATTTGATGATTTTGATGCCAAAATTACGCTTGTTGACATTTACAATTGGGTAAATGTCACAAAATGCAGGAAATGCGGTTTCTGGGCTGAAATCTGAAGAATTTTCAGTTTAAGCATCAATTAACCAGCGTTGTGTTTTAGTACAGAAATGTGTGTAAAGCTAACACACCCATCCTCGTTATTCACAGGTCTCATATTTGTTCTGACTTTAATGATTAATGACTTTAACGTAACTGAACTTTTTGCTGTTGTTTTGTAAATTTGCCCTGACAGAACGGGAATGCGCCGCTCAGACCGCAGCCGCCTTCTCGTGTGTTTACTGGGAAAGAGGAAACAATTCAGCGAGTCATTTAGGTTGCATCAGTGGAGAAATTCCACAAGGCGGCCTGATGAAAACGAGGGCTGAAGCATCATCGTGGTCACAATACTGGACTTTTTAACACCAGCATTGTGTCACTTACCGAGGAATCACGCTCTAATGAATTCACCTACTTTAGCTGCATTAGCTACAGCTTCCAAACAGCAGAAATAATTTAATTACAGACAAATTGATACTGCAGATGGCATTTAATTTAGGAAAAACACACATTAGAGGTTCGTTGTTCCTTTTGTTCTGCGGCAAATCTGAAAACACGTGGCTAGCTTCAGGCTAACGCAGTGGCTGATTTCAGCTCAGGTTTATTTTAAAGACATCTGCATCATAACAGCAGCAGCATATTCTGCATCCTGCCCAAACACACACTGGCACAACCCACCGCCGCCACCCAAACCATTTTCTCAGGTCGAAACCGTGTTGCCTTTGGGGGGGACAAGAAAGCATGCTATGCAAAATAAATGTGCATGGACGACATGTTCACTGTGCACACAGAGCAAGGTACCCCCCCCCTCCACACACACACACACACACACACACACACACACACACACACACACACACACACAGCGTCAAACTTCCAGCCTGTATCCTCCAGAGCTCAGGCCGCATTTCTCTGCTTTTTTACAGTCAGACTGTAATGTGATCATCAGAGTCTTGGTCTCATTTAACCACATTTATGTCTCCAGACATAGATGTGTGTGTGTGTGTGTGTGTGAGAGAGAGAGAGAGAGAGAGAGAGAGAGAGAGAGAGAGAGATCAGCAGAGAGGGAGGAGCTTCAATTTTATATAACAGAGGAAGAATTGACTCAAAGATAATTTATGCTCACACATTTATCTGAGAAGGAAATAAATGTGCTCTTACTTACTGGAAGCACAAACTAAGAGATTACATAAAACATAACTGTCTGTGCTGTTTAAATATGAATGCATCACATGGAATCACATTCATATCTGTTTAACTAGTTATTCTACCAGAGATTGTAGTTTTACATGATGGTCAGAGAGTTAAAGGGATGTTTGCTATAAAAAGGTTTCATTCCTTTAGACTTTTTTGAGGTATAAACACCTTCATCCATGCAGGATGATGATGAGGATATTGATGCGGCTGACCCCTCAGTAGGTGCTAGACTGTAATTATTTCACCTTGTATTCCCACCACTAGGCGCCGCCAAATACGACCCACTAGACCCTCATGTTGTAGCCAAAAAGTGAATTAATTTACACAGTTCTTTTTTAATTTGAATGTGTGTTGAACAGCTTAAAAATAGCAGGAGTGAAACTTAACCTGAAAGATTCTCTGAGACCACTAGAAGGTGATCAGGCCCGGCTGTCCTTTTGTGTGAGCGTGTGTGGTTGTCGACGCGTGCACATATAGGATTTTTATCTGAGCTTATTTAACTGGAGATGCCAGAAAGGATTGGTCAGAGGTGGACTTTGGCACCGGTCAGAGCGCTGCGCTATGAGCCGGGGGGCCTGTTTGCACAACCAGTCAGGCCTGGCGGGCTTGGAGAGCAGTTGTTTGTTAAACGTCATCGTTATTTAACAGGCACCTCTCCTCTCTGCTCTGCTGCCAGGTTTTGCTGGTGGAGAGCGCCACACAGTTTGAAAATTCACTCCTGACTGACGCATGTCTCACATGCGTGGTGGCGTAATACCTCACTAACCAAATGAGTTTCAGCGGAAAGGATGAGAGCGCACTTCTCAAGAACTCAATAGTTCAGAGGCAACAGAGGCAAATCACCAGAAGCACAACTGGCCGCTCCGCTGTTTGCTTGAGCTTCTCTCAGTTTCTGGTGAAATCGTTTAAGGCTGTTAAAGATTTTATAAAAAAAAAATATAACAGTTTATTGTCAAGTCCTCAGTTACATAAGCGGGGGGGCGGTCATCAGAACAAACTATTTCCCTGTTTGAACAGGAATTATTGGAATCACTGATCGTTTGTCCTGATTCTGATTAAGGTCAATCATGTTGTCACCAAGGTGAGCAGGTAAAACAGCTCAACTCGTATAAGATTAACAAGACCGTAAAAAGGCTTTTTTTTTTTTTTTTACAAGCTGTAACCTTTTAATTCTGCTTATTTCCTGTGACACTGCACGAAATAGGTTTATGGGAAGTCAGGTTGCTGGCGCGGTCAGTGGTGCATATCTCTGGGTAAGATGCGGCGCTTTAATCTTGTTCTCTCTCACGCTAACTGGGTAAAAATGAAAGGAGGAAACTTTATCAAGCGACATGAAAGTTTGAAAAACAATAAAATAAAAAAAAAAAAAGGCTTCTGGTGCGTCATGATGCAGTTTCATAGATTTTACAGGAAGTGCGAGTAGTCCCACCCAGCAGCAAGGCAGTAGAGTCATCTGATCTGGGTGCAGTTGCTACTTTCATCTGACTAAATGTGTGATTTTTATGTGGCGAAATCACAGCGTTTAGAGGAATCAACCATGGGGCAATGTGAGGTTGTGGTCGGCTGAAGCGCCGGGTCTCATCTGCACTGCTTCCCATCACTGCGGGGGGTAAAGGGGGTGGGGGTCTGGCACCTACGGGAGGGAAACCTGGGGGAGGTTTTGCTCTTTTGACACCAGTTAGAAGAAAAGATCAAAAGAAAATCTATTTTTAAATCAATGATTTCTTCTAAATGAATGGTACAACTTGAACGGCTTCCTCCCGGAACATCTGGACACACTTTAACGTTGGAAAGTATTTAAATTAAATATACATGACTGAAATTACACGCAAACTATGAAAAGTGTGGGCCTTTAATTATTCACTCCACATGCGTTCTTTAGTATCAGGACGTTTTAGCCCCTCAGATCGAGGTGTGATGGCGTCTGACGAGCCCCTCCAGAAACGGTAACATCTGTCGCGTCAGACCACCGGCTTTGTCACCACGCTGCTATTTTATCCGCTGATTTGGTACTTTTTCAGGAAAAGGCTGGAATTGGGGGAAGGTTTTTCTAATCCCAGGCAAATAAAGAAGAGGAGCTAACGTCACAACAGTACAGGTGGAGAAACGCGTCAACGCACACCAACACTTTGGATCCCCAGAGACACAAGTCGTGTTCCTAGGCTTTCTGCAGCTGGAAGCAACTCACTGATTCTATCTTCACCCACCCAAAATGACATTTCTCCACTCATGTTTGATTATCTACAGCCTGAAACACAACTGCTGCTTTTGCGTAAACAAGCTAGCGGCTACTACGGCTTCGTGCGGGGCAGGAGAGCAGAGCAGGGGCCGAGCGGTGGTTCTGGCCTCGGCAGACTGTTGACTCACAACACTCCTGGCTTTTCTGTGGAAGCAGTGAAGGACTGTTGGACAGCTTACTCACGTAAATTCCACACTAGTTATTCAGATGTCAGCTGGAGGTACTGATAAGTCTTTAACCAAACCGCTCTCGGTTGAGCAACAGTCGTTTGGATCACTTAATCATGAATATTGCACAAGCAGCCGTACGAGCTGACGACTGTGGGGCCAGAACGTTTACGATGCTTCGCCACTTAAGATCACATGCTCTGTTTCATTTATTAACGACTTTTTTTTTAGAGAACCTGCAAAAGAAATACTTTGCATATAATACAGTTGCAGTCGCTCTCTCTCTCTCTCTCTCTCTCTCACACACACACACACACACACACACAGAGTGAATCACACTTCTCAGAGAACTACAATCAATTCCTTGAACTGTTACTAAGAGAGCGACTCCCCTCCCATCTTCTATCTTTGTTACTCATTTTCATTCATGTTCAGTGTGTCATACTGTTCTGAGCGCAGATGTGTGTGTTGCTGACATCACCAAGTGAATTTTTTGATGTCTTCAATCTGGAACCTTTATTATCTTTTCCACGCTGTGATGTTTACTAGACTTCACAGCTTCACAGAAAAGCAGTAAAATGCCTTCTGGTGATGAGGGCGCTGTTGGTGTCTGTTAATAGCCTGAAAGGTTCGAGTTTAAAGCTCTGAATAGGAAGCTCGTGCACCACGCTCGCGCTTCGTCAGAACAGGACTGATTCGTGGAAAGCGTCCCTTTCCAGTGAGGCCTGCGTAATCCGTCACACTCGCTGCATCGACTGAAACGGAAACCATCCCTCCTTCGCCCTGCCCCCGTGGTTAAAAATCCAAACCGCGTGCCTACGCCCGGGTGGGGTTTTTTCTGCTCTATGGGCCACAGGTCAGACCTGCCCTGGTCTGGTGAAACGTCATCACGCTTCCATTTACACCAAGCAGCCGGCGTCACACTCGCAGCTCTTGCTCTTGAGCAGACGGGTTTTAGGTGCTTTGCAATGGTTTGCTTTTGCCTTTTCACTAACGACATCGTAAAGTTTCCTCCAGTCCAGAGAAGCAAAATGCTCATTCTACTAGCAACATAAGGACGTTTTTGAGAAGTGGGGACATTTTGGTGGGTCCCCGCAATTTAAAAAAACAGTTTGAGGGAGTAAAACATGGTTTTAAGGTGGAGGGTAGAATGGGGTTAAGGTTGGGGTTGGGGTTGGGGTTATGGGGTTGGTGGGCACGGTTAGAGTTAGGGTAAGGAGCTGGGTGATGAATTATGTCTATGAAAGTCCCCACAAAGACAGAAATACGAGGATATGTGTATGTTTACTGTCACGCGTGTCTGCTTTATGACCATTCCTTCAGGAACAGAGAGCATTCCGTTCTTTATTCCTCCATCTATTATGATGTTCTGTGTCAGATTAACGATGCTGAATAAATACTGATCCTGTGACTTTGGGAGTTATGTATGTATGCACAGGTGGAACTTGAATGCTACCCTGATGGCGTCACTAATAAACACACCGCGGTTGCCTGAGAATCAGGGAAGCGAACTTTCAGTCACATCGACGCGCAACAGCAGCTTTACAGTCCTCTAAACTGAAACGTGCAATAAACACAATAAATTACTGTGCTATAAATAATAGATGTATTTTGAAAAAGGCAGCGCTGGACTTTCTAGTTGCTTCGTGTGTACGTACTTGCACTATTCGGAGCTGTGAGTCATATTTGGGAAAACGAGCTGGCCCGTGTGCCCTCGGATGACGCCTGAACTCACCACACTCATGTTGCCTTTACACAACCACTTCATCATCACGACAGTTAAACGTCTGACTCACTGGAAAACTACAGCATTACAATATCGATTGTCCTTTAATTAATCAGTTATTACTTATATTACTACATACCAAACGGCCTTTGCTTTACTGCTCACAATGATGCTTTCACTCGCGCTTCCCTCATTTCCTGATAAAATCAAAAGGACGGACGACACACAGTGTTGACGTGCAGTTTTTCCATCCGAGCTAACCCGCTAGCCGTTGCTCTTCCTGCTTGTTATGTCTCGAAAAAGACATTTCCCGGCTGAAATCAAAACTGTTAGTAATTAGTTACACTGCGTGTGCTCTAAATACTCTCAGCCCTGAGCGCGGTCGGCACTTCAGCGCTTCAGCAGAACAGGCCCAAATTCCAGGAAGCCGACCATCAGTCTAAGAGCTTCAAGAGTTTCCCTAAAATCACTCCAAACGTGTGTGTTTGCTCGGCAGCACCGGGCCGGGCCGTTCATCCACAACAACCTTCCTAACTGACACTCTCAACATCCATCATTTAAAGCAGCTGGCACGAATGACAGCCTTGTAAGGTTTAATTGGAAATCTTCAGGGTGTCGACGCTCGTCAGCCTGAACCGGAGAAAATGCCACAACCTTACATTATTAGTGGCTGATTCTCATTAAATCTGCATCGAAATTGTCAGTTATAGTTTCAGAACATTGGCTAAAACTCTGTTCCCCTCCTACTAAATTTATATTTCTCACTATAAAGTTAACAAGACAGTTTAGGAGGCCAGGATGATGCGACTGTGGGTTTGAGAGTTTCTGTGTGTGTGTGTGTGTGTGTGTGTGTGTGTGTGTGTGTGTGTGTGTTTCAGAGGACATTTTCCTGGGTGTTTTCCAGCCATTTCATCGCTTCTAACCAAAACAAATCTACATAGGTCAGCTTTTCCACACACATTCACACAGGTTCGAGCTCGTAATGCATGTGTGAACAGTAAAACATCTGCTTTCATGTTTAATCTGTATGATGCAAAAAGAAAGAAAGAAAGAAAGAAAGAAAGAAAGAAAGAAAGAAAGAAAGAAATTCTACCTTGTGCAGTTTCTTCCCCTTTGTCACGTGACGTAACCCTAGTGTTCCAGCTCAGGTCACTCTGATAACTGCAGACTCTGAACTTTGTGTCTTCAGCTTTCAACCTGCAGCACACACACACACACACACACACGCGCACACACACACACACACACACACACACACACACACACACACACTTCCATGCAGATTCCTGGGTCCTTGATGTTATGTTGAGGACTCGTTTATGGCTGAACGACACAACTAGGAATTCTCTCTGGGTTCCTTTCAACCTCTCTAGTTTCTGTCATCTAATGTTGGCTGTGAGGCAGCAGACTGCTGCTGGGGCCCAAACTAAAACTGGCCACAGAACCTGGACGTGCCAGCAGACGCAGGAAACAGCTGCACGGTTGATCTGCAAATGTGGAAACACATCCTGATCCACGCCACACGGCGGTGACACGAGGAGAACAGCACGGTCGTGGATGACGTGAACCGACTTCTGGTCACAGTTTGGGGTGCGGAGAGACTTCCTGCAGAGTTTTTACTGCAGAGTTATGATGTTTCCACGGCGACGACACACGGCTTGCGTTGCGCAACAGCTGGGAAGCGTGTTGGCGCAAGCACGCTTACATCAGCGACACAGAGGAGACATCCTGTTCCAACACAAGAGGTGAGGCGTGCACTACTACTGTTGCCATAACAACAGACTGGAACAGTGGTGAAAGTTTAAACCTACCATTCAAGTTCGTGTTTGCTGGAAAAACCGTTTCACGGGAAAGCAACACAAGAGGGAGATATCCGATCCCTGTTGCGTGCGCTGTTGTGCTTGGTGCTGCGGCCCAGGGGCCCGTGGACCTGTTTCACAGGCAAACACACACACAGACAAATACTTGGTTTGATCACAAACTGTGTTTTACCCAGATAAGATGAGCAGGAAGTGAGTCAGCGCAGTGTTGGCTGATCTCTGCTCGCAGCAGCTGCCTTGTATGGGTGTGCTTGTACCCTCGCGGTAACTAAGGAAGGCTGTGTGCGCAGGCTGTATTGGAGTATCCCGTACGTCACGCCACCATAGTCCAGCCCACTATTACAACACACTACTCTGGGGTTTTTCTTTTTTTCTTTTCATTTGGCGGCTGTGACTCAGGGTGTTTCCCGGCAGTGGAGGAGGAGGAGTGTTTGGGATTTCTTCTCAGCTGACTTTGTTTACATTTGCTGTGTTCTTCGCAACGGCACCCCTGACTGAAATCCACTTTCAGGAAAGTCCTGTTTCTTTAAAGCAAAACCAGAGGGGCTGGCTTTTTGATTTCCGAGCCAACGCTCACTGCAAATCTGCACCAAGTCCACTCACAGCTGTTTGCTGTGCTTTCGGGGCCCTGAAAGAAGCACATTTGCTGCAAATGTTGTGTGAGACGATGTGAAATTCTCACAGAAATCGGAAAATGGCATGAGCAGAAGACAGAAACACTCTGAAGATGCACTTTTATATTGCCTAAACTTGAGTTCCTTCTAAAGGAATGTTGCAGGGTTATAAGCGGAAGAATGTGGGTTTCCTTCATTACGCCTGTGCAGACTTAGTAACAATAAATCTGGAGGCCTGGAGGAGCACCGGGAAGAGCAACAGAAGTTTCCCGGGAGGACTTGCAGGCCCTGGTGAGTCATCGCTCCAGCCTCAGTTCTCTTCATCTGGTGCTCGTTGATGGCGGAGCCATGACTACCAGAAGTTGTGGAACTGTAAACACTTTGGCTCACTGAGCAGGAACGAGGCCGTTTCACCACCAAATGCGCTGATCTCAGCTGGCTGCGCTCAGACGTCAGGAGAGGGGGGTGCGGGGAGGAGATCAGGCTGACCCCAAACACACAGGAGGAGAATGTCGTCACCATTTCGCTGCAGGAACCAGCGTGATCCTGCTCTTTTCTTCACACATGCAGCTCTCCAGAACACGGCTGATAAGAGGTGCTCAGTCAGTGTGAATCTGAAACCACAGTCAAGACGTTAGAAATAAGATCACAGAGCACCGTCATCAGAGTTTTGGTCTATGAGATGAGCTGCTTCCAGACAATTCCCAGTAAATGTTTCTCCTTTCGAGCCTTCCCAGCAAAGCCTGCGAAATGGCCATGCACACAAAACAATGCCTCCTCAAGCCAGCCTGGATCACGCTTTTCCATCTAAAGACTCAGAAGAGGCCTCAGCACTAGCGCCCCTACAGGTGAGTGTTAGGGTTAGCGGTAGCGGTAGCAGCAGGGTTATCGGACAGGTGTTGCCACATTTTCAGTGCGAAAAACCTAAAATGGGACATTTAACCACACAGCCTGACCTCACCAACAGCGACTTTTCCATCCGTAGTCCTCACAGAAATGTTGCACTGAACTACATTAACTGCTGCTTTTACATGTTGATGACTTAGAATCTATAGCATATAGCTGCTTACGAGTAGACTGCCTGTGGATATTGACTATTTTCAGAGTTATCTTTTTTTTTTTTTTTTTACCCTTCCAGCAGCTAATGCTGCATCTCTGAAAGGGCCCCATCCATTCTACTGTATATACATATATATATATATATATACATACATATATATATACATATATATATATATACATACATATATATATACATACATACATACATACATACATATATCCAGCTGTGGTTCATTGAATTCATTCCCTCTAAATTTTAAAAAACTGAAAACTGATATTCTCGCTTTAGAACCATCTGGTGTAGAAATCATTTCCCATCATTGTGTGAAATACACAGAAAGTACAGAATTCCAGACAAGCCTGCAACAACTACTGACTAAACTAATGTGTTTAACAACAAGATGAAATTAAAGCTAAAGCGAACAAGGTGGCATTTTATCAGAAATATGCTACAACATGTTTTATTTTTAGATTGCACCTGCTGATAGCGCAACTTCATTTCCTCTTCCTCCTCTGCATTTCGTGTAAACTGTGCACCAGCTGCAGCAGACACTTCCTGGGAAGGAGCTGCCACCAGGACAGCCGCAGCGAGCTGTGGGCGTTGCAGAGATTGACGGACGGAGCTCTGTGGAAACTTCCCTGGAATCAGAGTGGGTGCCGGAGAAATTCTCCTGACAGCTGAAAACACTCCAGAGAAGATGTGAATGTGAGATTTAGTTCTTTCTAAACTCTGAATAAAAATACCAGCAGTGTTTACCAGCACTGCTGGTAAACACACCCACCCACACACACTGGTGTGTCTGTGCTTTAACGCACATTTGTTCAATAATTACCCAGAAATGTGACCTGCGTCAGGCCTGTTGCATTTTGCTTTTCTCCTTTTTTTTTTTTTTTTAGAAATTAAGGCGATCTCTCTGAATAAGAGCACGCTGGAGCACGTCTGCACCCACAGAGCAGCCTGTGACTCATAGCAGGAACTCTGCTCCTGACGTTCTTTAGAAGCCTGAGCTGCGCTTCTCGTGTATTTTATCAGATGACTGGCTGATTGGGTTGTTCTCTTCTGTGGAACGAAGCAACCAAAACCTCTTTCTTGCGCCGTCAGTGATACCATATCTGGGACGTAACAAATTCAAAGCTAAAGATGCCAAAACCACCTAAAACCAAATCAAACACGGCTCTCAGCTCATAGAAAAATAGTGCTTTTTTATTATAAATTAACAGAGCGATGGTACAAATATAAATAAGTGCAAAGTCGTTTCAGTCCATTCAAGCTTCCACAGCCGCTGGTTGGGCCGGCCACGAGTACATCTTTATAAAAGATAGCACGACAACCAAAAACAACCAAAAAAATGACAAAAATGTACTCATGTCAAGGCATGAAATTAAGACACATTTGGACTCTTCTTATTAGGAAAAGAGGCCATTGTTGAATACATTCACTTCTGACTGAAGAACCCCGGCAGGGCTGACTGTGTCTGAGCCCTTTTCTCTACTGTGGCTGCGACTGGGAGGCCAGCGGCATCCAGCGGCGTCTTCCACGTAGGCTGGTATGTGTGTGCGTGCGTGTGTGTGTGTGTGCTCCGCGGCCTCGGATAGCAGCAGAGGGAGGCAGCGTCATCAGACCACAGACAGGCCACAGACAGGAAGTCGTTCATCGTGGGTAAGAGGTATTCACCAGACTACCCACCCCGGGAAGGGGGTGGGGCTTCTCCGCCAAAGGTGGTCAGCATCTCGGCGCCGAGCCGCTCCCTTTCACAAGCTCCCTTGCTCGTCTCCTTTGGTTTTGCCTGTGCGTACTCGGCAGTAGACGCAGGCGGTCTCATCCGCTGTCCCCACGCTGAAACCCCTCAGGTTCCTCCTGAACACTCTCCGGACACTTTGCTACTTCAAGGGCATCAGTCCGGACTCTCTAGATTGGAGCGTCGTACTCCTGGAGGAACTCCTTGAGGTGGTGAGGAAGCTGGTCTCTCCGAGAAGAAACGTCTACAAGTCCGTTGACCGTTTTCCTGCACAGGTGCTGCAGGGTAGACAAGCTGCAGGAGAGAGGTTTGATGAGCTCCAGAGGGATCTTCTCAGCTCCAGAGTAGATGTAGTAGAGGGCATTCCCTTTGTTCTGAGACATGTAATAGTGGACCAGCTTGAGGACACAGTCAAAGTGAGGAACGGCCTGAATGTTCTTTGGGTCCGTCTGCAGGTAGAACGAGCTGGAGTCGCATTGGATGCGCAGGTTCTTGGTGCCTGAGGCCGTTTTCACGCTCAGGGCGAACAGGTGGCGGTTGTCCGAGCTGTCCCGGATGAGGAAGGTGCCGGCGGCCTCGGCCGCCAGCATGGCGTTGGCCTCCTTCCCGGTGACGGCGCCCCAGTAGAAGCCGCTCTCCTGCAGCTTGTGGAGCGTCGCCAGGACCATCTGGTACTGCGTCTTGGAGTTAAACGTCTTGTAGTGGTGAGGCAGCCGCATGTTGGAGTCAAAAAGGCTGCTGCTCATGGCGTTGTCAAACTTGCTGTGAGTTACCATGGCGCTGTGCCCGCTATCTAGGCAGCCTTGGGGAGCGCTGAGCACCACAAGGAGGGACGGAGAAGTCGAGGTCAAGCAGAGGTTCCGGGGGTGCAGGAGGAGGTCAGTCTGCTGGAAATGAAACACCTGAGGGGGAAAAAAAGAGACGGCGGTGGCGTTAAAGCGCTGCCTGGGTAGCCCAGCGTAATGTTCTACCGCTGCTGCTTTTCCAGATGTGGAAACTGCGCTTGTCATACCCTCAAACATCTGCCAGAATCTGCCTCATTACTTGTTTCATAAATCCCATTAACCCGAAGAAAAGCGAGACAGATGCTCGAACGGAGCCGGAGAGGTCGTTCTTTCATCTGCTCGTTTCCGTCGGGCCCCGGGGCTCAACGCGCCCCGGTCACTTCCAGGAAGGACACCGCAGCTCTGCCTGAGCAACTTAACCCCACAGACCCAGCTGACCTACCCTGAAAACCTAAAAACAGACAGAATGTCTTACCTCCACAGAGCCTCTGTAGGTTCTCCTTAGGAACAACAGCAGATAAAATCCAAAGTTCACAGCTGACCCGGCGGCTTTTGTCACGATTCTTTGGCAACACAACGGTAAAACTTTGCAGTGTGTGCTCGGTGTGAGTGTGTGAGCGTGTGTGAGCGTCTGCGCTGCTTGTGCACAGCTGTGTCTTTCTAGTGTGGCTGGAGGAGGGCTTACATAGAAGAGCAGCAGGCTCCGCCCCCTCTCCCTTCCAGTAAAGCCTCTCTCTCCTGGCAGATTGACAGGAAGCCTGTATTTATCTTTTTTTTTTCATAGATTCCTGCTATGAGAGGCTCCCCCTCCCACCGTTGCTCTTCCAAAATGAAGTTAGGGAGGACTTCCAAGCAAGAACTACCTTTGTTAGCTCAGCTCTTCACATTTGGACACATTCGATTCGGTATGATTGCTACCGTACAGTCATGTGCTCTTCCATTCCTTGTAACTCTGCTGTAGTGTGAGCTAATGTGTGCGCGTGAGTGTGTGTTTCTGAGAAATTCAGGTTTAACAGCAGTTTTCTCATAAAGGGCTCCATATTTGGAAGAGAATTCACACACACTGAAAAGCAGCAGTTAAGATATTTAAGGGCAGCAGCTCGTTGGAACTCACTCTTTAGAGGGTTTTTAACAGTTTCCAGGGTAACATCTACGGAACGTGAGCATTAAATCCCGGAATGGAACCAAAGCACCCCTTACAGGCCACGCCCAGTCCACTCAGAACTTCTCAGTCTGGGGCAACAAGAGGAAGTGCTACAACCAGGACGTTTGGGGGATTGTCTGAATCTACTTCAGGGGGCCGATCCCCGAATAGAGAATAGTGAATAGAGGAAGTGTGAATTCAAACGCTCCTGAAGACAGACTCTTTAGCAACGCCCATGTGACTGATGGAGTGCTCACACTGACTCAGCTCTGATCACCCTCAGGTGACTGTTCCTCTCATTCACTCCAGGCGCCACCTCAGACCTTAGATGGCGGTTTGATCAGCCAGGAGTCGCCCAAATCAGCCGTAAATCGGCTCTGAAGCGAGTTGCCGTGAACAGAGGCAGCGTGGCTTGGCCACAGCTCGGCAGGGAGATGGTCGCCGGTGGCGGAGACCAATGAGCTCTGGTGAAAGCCAGCTGTGTCCACAGAGGTGAGTCAGGTGACATCTGATTACCAGCAGGCTGAGAGGAGGGGGGATGGGAAGGCAAGGATAGCCTCACAACCATTTCAGTTGTTTCCAGAAAGCCTGTTGTGTCATCAGCATGAGGCACGTATTTAGGCATTTATCAGCCCCCTACCCCTACCCCCCAGTGAGAATCAGTGGAAGGGAAAAGAGAGCCACGTGTTGGCGAGAGAGAGAGAGAGAGAGAGAGAGAGAGAGAGAGAGAGAGAGAGAGAGAGAGAGAGAGAGAAAATAGGAGGCTGTGAGATGGCAGTGTGTGTGTGTGTGTGTGTGTGTGTGTGTGTGTGTGTGTGTGGAGGGAGAGAGAGGGAGAACCCCATATTGTGGTTTTGCTCACCACGTCTATGGGAAAACAGCTGTGCACACGGGTACGGCAGACCAAGCCAGCTCCCTGGCGCACATGGTAGCATCTTGGTGACCAGATCACAGACAGGGGGAGCCAATGAGCGCCCCCTCTCCCACTAAAATTTAAATATTCAGATGAATAACACATGACCTGAGAGCGCGTTCTAAGTGTTCTTGTCCATCTAGACTCCTCTGGATTGACTTCGGCCGCAAAGCGGATCACCGCCTCTGTTTACACGCAAACTCAGCGATGAGATCTCGGCAGTTCGAATTGCCGTTTGGTGGGGAAGAAGGCGACTGTTTATTCTTTCCCACACTGAGTCAGAAATTTACGCCAGCTCATGGTTCCCGTAAACCTGCTGGACGTGTTTCAGAGGGGAAATGGCAGAATCCCCGAGCGGAAAGAGGCGACAGACATTGTTGCCAAGCAAACATTTGGAGCGCCGCGTGGTTATAGGGTGGTCGCAGCGGGGTTTACGCTTCAAATTTCAAAAAATGTTACCAGGACAGCCTGGGAGAGGAAATATTAGCGTGTAACTGTCACCGCGAAGGTTCCCGGAACATCGGTCATTCCAGTTTGATCTGTTTCAGTATTGAGATAGGAACTTCTGGCTCTTCACTTCCTGCTTCCCCACCTTGTTTAATGTCAGTGTTCACCAGAGCTTCCTTGTCGGTGGTTTGTTTGAACGCTAACCGTGCAGTAACCATTTCCTGGAACCACTGTTGCCTCTGTCACTGTCAGTGCTGCTAATTCTGTGAATTATGGGGAGTGTCACATGTGACCGCAACAGATGAGCACGAGCTGGAAGCCGCAGGGTCCGCAAAAGTGGAAATGCTATTTTTCAGAATCTTCAGAGGTGGCGGGATTTGCAGCTGATTTGTTAACTCGCTTTATGTTGAAAGCTCTTTCTTCACTCGGAATGCAAGGCCTGACTGGAACTCAGAAAAAGACGTTTTGTCCACAGCTGATTGCGTAACTGCCGAGCATCGCTGCAGGGGATAATTATCATCATTTACCAAACAGTCATGTTAACGCAGTGGTGCAACACCAGCGGGGCCTTCATCCGTTGCTAATGCTCGAGTGACTCTTCGCCACATTTAAGCAGCAGATAGGGTGTAAAAGCATTGATCGGGATCTGGAAACTTTAAAACACACGGCGAGCAGCTAATGCTTGGAGAGGGCGGGAAAGCCAGCGGTTCAGAGCACCAGTTAGCATGGAGCGTGGAGAGCTAATAATAGCCCTGAGTGTCGTCACTGTCACAGCTGTCTTCTGGGAAGAGCTAAAAGCAGAAACTGGAGCTCTCAAACATTTACCTTTCACGCCCACAAAGTTAGCCGCAACCGTTTTTGCAGACCATGTGACTTGTTCTTTTTTAAACCGGCTGGCTCAGTTTCTGTAATACCCGCACATCGATTCAATTTGATTAAATTGCAAAATAAAAGTGTCCTTGTGCTGCCGGACGAGGCCGGATTGAATAAGTGAACACAGGGTTTGATTCTCCCCTTGTCACAACAGATTTAGCAGCGCTAAGTAAACGATCACCTTGCCGAGAAAGACAGCTTAATTTCTGATACGATAACGCCATTTTTGTTTTTTTTTTTCTGGCACGGCTCCCCCGGCGGATTGACACGGCTCTGCTGGTGTGGCCAAACACAATTGTCCCCTCAAGGTAAGCTCCAGGGCCACTGGTTGCGGGTTGCTAGTGTGATAGCCGCCGTGCTGAGATAAACGTGATCATTTCCCAGTACTTGTTTTCTTGTCATCCGCTCTTGTTTTCCTGGCATGGCCCAGTGAGGCAGCAGCAGGAATGCTCAGCGCCATTGTGATAAGTTGCAACTGGAAATGTTTAGTCAAGATTAGTCAACGTTTGAGCCGTGTGACACTCCACTGCGAGCTTTGGCCGAGGCTTTTATTTAGACACAAGTTGCATGTCTCAACTCTCACAAGGCCAAACTCTGGACTTTCATAATTCTGGCTTTCCAAATCATACATATCTTACACAATGGGGCCGTTTTGACATCCAGCTCCAGCTGGTGAATGCAGAGGCAGACCAGGAGCGTGTCATTCCGTCAGGTCGATGGCGTTTTCGCAGTGAGACGAAGGTCACAGGTGTCATTACACCAGTCGGGGAGGGGAGGGGAGGGGAGGGGTGCATTTTCCAGCAGCAGCTGCGTTTTTTCAGCTGTGGTTGCTAAGCACTCAGGGCATTTACTGGAAAGGTGAAGTCAAAATGTGTGAGCTTAGCTTGCAGAGCCACATCACAGTCTGAGAGGTAAAATTAGCAACGCGCTACATACGCTTGCAGATAGACACTCACTTTTTAAAATAACAATAGTCTGATTTTGAGCTAATTCCAGTGCTAACAGATGTGATGTTGCTGATTCTATTTTTAACTTAATTCACCCAGATTTTTAATTGTTGCTAATGTTGCACTTGATTAGCAGGTTCAGTCCAATCTCGCCAAGTTTAGCTGCTGGTTCTGGCCAAAGTGAAAAACCTGCTTCTGCTTTTACTGCCACATGTTTGCAGGTCTCCACTCTCAGTCTCTTTGATCTCAGCGCTTTCTGGCTGAAACAGAGCGTGTGAGGTCATCGCCACCACCGGGGCTGCATCTGGAGAGGCCGCATCTGCTATATTAGCCTCATCACGCTGGCCGGTGCCCAGAAACATCCCAGTGATCGAGCACAGCCCCAAACATTCAGATTGCATCACGACGGATAATGTGATTGATCTGACGCTGGCTGCCTCCTCCGGCCACTGCCGCCACCGTTTATTATAGCATTAGATGCTCACAGACAACTGGAGCCACTGACCCTAACGGTCTTTGATTCCCAGGAATAGCGCCGGTTGATGTCGCCCGCTGACATCAATAACAGTAATAAATGTCCGCGCCGCGTCACCACCGTTACCTGAGAACTCCTCATTTGACTGAGCTCATGTGTATTTATACACACACTCATTGTGCACCATCAGAACACCGTGCTAACGCGGGAGCGTGATGCGCGCTCACTCCCCAACGCAGGCGCTTCCTCAGTCGCAATTGCAGTAACCCGATCCTGAGGTGTGACGGTAAACGTGACATTTGCGGATGTGCGCATGTAATGTTGACACGCCAGTTAAGTTTTCACCTTTCAGATAAGAGCGCCGATGCACTCGCAGATAGATGCGGCTCTGCAGGGACGGGGGAGGCAGGTGGGGGTGTTGCGACCGTGCGCGCTCTAACAGCAGAGACAGATGTCTGATTTGAAGTCTGCCTGTTGTTTATCATATCCTACACTGTGAGGAAGAGCTGACTCAATTACAGATGTTTGAGGATAGCGTGCAGGATGCATCAGTCACCAAGAGGAGAGCTTTGAGGTCAGAAAATTACCTCCATCAGTAAATGACTGCCTCCGTGCACGTGGGTCTGTGCCTGTGGGTCCCACCTCCAGGACCCCACATCTGCAGTAAAACCAGTTCAAGGGTCTAGGTTGTCATTACAGTTTAAAGAGAAAATGTAGGTTTAGACAGACGTTCTAAATAAGGGTTAGGTTGTGGATCTGTGTGTGTTTGTGGAGTCCTGAATAAAGGACGGCAAACATCAAAGCAGGGTCCTCCGGTCTTAGCGTGAAGAGCTATACTAAAGGTAATAATGGTTGCGTTAAGCCACAAACACATCTAGTCTGTGTCAGTCTGTGGTAGCGAGCGCCCTCATGTATGCAGTCGTGTGCTGGGGGGCAGCCTCAAAAAAAGGGCCTGGGGATGCCTGGACGGGCTGGGCAGGAAGGCAGGCTCTGTCGCTGGCGCAGAGCTGGACAGCCTGACAGAGTGACGGACGCTGAAGCGGCTGCTGTCCATCAGAGACAATCCGAACCATCCACTGCACAACTCTCCTGTTGGGCTCTTCAACACCTCACAGGGAGAGCGATAAACACTGTAGAGTTCTGGACCTACACACTCCACTCCCCCACGCACCCTGGACACACACACACACACATCCACCTACTGGACTCTAGTGTGTACAAAACACGTGTGCACAACTGCATGCTACACAGTTACTTTGCACTGTGACTGTATTTTTTATCTCTAGGAGTCTGCATTTTTTTTTTTAAATCCAACCTCATTAGAGTTTCTGCACGTTATAGTTACAGTCTTAGCACGTTGTAGTTTTACTATTTTAGTTTTAGTATGTTCCTAAGACTTGCATGCCCTTGTGTGTTTTTCTCTTGCAGACTAATAAAGTATCCATTCATCCATCTATCTATGCAAAGGTTCCATAACAATAGCTCTGTGTGTGTGTGTGTGTGTGTGCGCGTGTGTGTGTGTGCGTGCGTGCGCATCGGCCCTGCACAGTGTCTTTGCAGGAATCAGCACGAGGTCATGTGGATTAAATCCACTGGGGGCTTTGAATAGAGCCCATTGTTAGTGGGGCAGGTGTGTCTGCTGGACTGAGTCACGGCGCCACTCTTTCATCTCCTCAGTCGTGGTCCACGGCAGGCCTGCGTCTCTGCCTCTTTCAGGCTCACGGCTGAAGCAATATTTATCATTCGGTTCTTTCGCTAATCCGGGAACAAGCTCTTTTTTTCCAGCTCTCAGCTGCCAAAAATAGCAGAAGCAGAACCAGACCCGGACCCAGACCAGCGTCGGGTGGGTCCAGAACAAGGAAGCGAAGACTTTGATCAGCAGACCCTAACCCTGATGAATGACGTTATTAGTTACTTTTTTGTCGCTGAGGTGACAGAGGCGAAAAAGCAGCAAAAACAGCGGTCTTAAGTCTTTCTGTCTGCTCCTGGCTGCAGTGGAAACATGGCAACAATATTAAAAAGAAAACATTCAGCTGCTAATTGAACAGAAATAGCGCTGAGAGTCAGACTTTGGCCTGAAGCTTCCAAGAAGTCAAATGTGAGATTTTCCTGCAGACTTCCCCAAGTCTCTGGCTCTTGGCTTTGCCTCTGAGGTATTTCCTTCCCCCTGGAGTCAGTCAGGCACTCCCAGCAGACAGGAAGTTCTCCTGGAGCTGCTCCACATCAACACCTCCTGCTCCCCGTCTTTCCCGCCTTCAAGCCTCTGATGGAGGGTACGCTCTGTCCCTGTCCCGGACGTACGCACACAAACAAGCCGCCTGTGCCAGAAACCCACCTCCCACAGCTCCCGTGCACGTTTATTAAAGCGCACGAGATCAGCATTCAGGATGTGCTGTTATTAATGTGTAAGTAAACCCTGATAACCACACAGGAAACCAAAAAGAACACGCTTGGTTTCACACCGAACTGTGAAAAAGGCTGAGTTTTCCCAGAATGTGAGCCACCCGCAACGACTGAGGAAAAAAAAAACAGTCCACAATAGCATTTTTCTGCCGGGACAAACAAGCTTCTGTTCACCTCGCAGAAATCCATGACCCCAGAATGCAACAAAAGGCTTTCCAGTAAATGGAACTGATATGCTACTCAGTCAGGGTCCATCTCACAGTTCTGGTTCTGCTTCCTTAAAGCAGAATGCAGGAAGAGGAACGTACGTTTTCACAGCTGTAACCCTAGGTTACCAGTAAGTCACACGTCTGTCCGGTAAGTCTTTAACTGGACACGCAAGAACTTTTACAGCCGAGCCTCATAAAGTTATGACATTTGCGCCTGGGTGTGTTTGTCTGCACACCTTTACTGCCACTTACTTTATCATGTAGGCCAGTGTGTCACTGTGTCACAGTACCGGGAACCTTTTGGGGAACTGGTCTGAGGTCAGCAGGGAGGGGTCAAACACACCTAGCTTGAATTAAAAGTGTGAAAGGTTAAAAGCTTGCTAGCCCCTTCTAAGCTTTAATCAGATCTTTTTTTGCGTCTCCATGGCGTGTTGGGATTCTGCGTTTCCATGGAAGACAGTGCAAGGGGCTGGGTGGGGCAAGGACAGTCTGTTGTTGCTTTGACAACTCCCTTTCTCAGAAGTCCTGCCCTGAGGATGGAAGCAGTTTTCCGCTGCAGAGGGGCAGACTTGCTGGAGAGATTTGAGAAGAATTTCTCCCGGAGCTCAGAATCCACCTGACGGTGCTGCAGTCGGCTCTGATCGGTCCGCGCAAACCTCCAGCCTTTGCCGTAGCTGCACAGGCACCACGTGTGTGCAAAGCCAGCAGATCTCCTGCAGCTGCGGGGGAAACGTGCCCCACGCCTCCGCGCTGCGTTCGCGTGTGCATTCTTCAGCTGCCGCGCTAAGAAAAGGCTGTTCTGGTGCCAGCTGAGGTCAGGTCCGCGGGGTGTTCCCTTCACCCGCGGAGGCAGGAGGGGGGGCCTCCAGTGCTTCTGGGAAACAGTCTGGGCCTAATTGGAGCCTGACTGGTCTCACATGTCTCCACTTACGAGGAGGATCCTGCTGCAGGCCTTCCCCGCTCCACTGGCGTGACCGCGGAGAGCTGAACTCACTGCACAGGCTCGGCGTGCCTGCGGGGTCAGGTGGTGCACGCTGCAGCGCCATATCGCATTTCTGACCTTATTCCCTCGCAGCAGGCCTCCGCCTGTTGATCAGCCAGTGAGGGAGGGCTGACCGCAGCGTTGCTCCTCCTCCGTCACAAACAAACTTCACCATTGCTGCTTCTGAAACATTTTCTTTATTATTTCCTCCTGCAGTAACGCAGCTCTGGTTTCCCCTCAGCCTCATTCACCTCGCTCTGACCCTGCACCGACACACACACACACACACACATCTGAGTTGTCTTTTTTCTTTTTAACAGGAGTACAAATATTGTTGAGTGCAATTGTGCAGAAATGATTCCAGGCAATCTCCCGGCTTTGTTTTCACAATCAAACCCCATTAATTTCTAGAATGCGGAGCAGAAAAAAAAACCCAAAAATCTTTGACTGCGTTTCCGTGCACATCTGGAACAGATCGTTTCACACCACAAAGCTGTGCAGGTTGCAGCCAGAACACACCCGTGTGCACCTCTTCCTCCCAGCCCGGCTTCATTTGTAATTCGATTCATCAGAAAAATTGATTTTAATCTTAGTTTCGATCAAAGGGGCCTTTGGAAGCGTTTGGCCGTCTAAACAAACACGCGTGAACTTGCGTAAACTCAGGAGCTGCGTGAGTTAAATCCGGTTGCCGGTTCTGCGCCATTTAAGGGAGGGGGGAGTTTGGGTCAGGTTTGAGGTCCTGGATCTGGAATGCAGATATGTGCAGACGGCTCATTGTTAAACTGCTTTGTGCAGATTCTCCGGGGGGGGGCATTTCTACTGATTGCAGGGCATCACTTAATATGATACACATCCACTTGGAAATATTGACCGTCCTCCTACGTTTGCGCTTCCAAAGCAAAGCTGCTCGGCAGAAGTTTTATGAAGCTGTAAATCAAGCGGACAGTCGCTGCGCCTGGCGCACACGTCCGCAGTGACGCGGAGAACCGGGCCCCCGAAAGGCTGCGAGTTGGAAAGCTGCTTTGGCATTCAGCCTTGCACTGAGCAGCTCGGCGTCCCTGGATCCTCAAATTAATTAGTGTTTGGTTTGGCCAGGCTGCAAATCCGCTGAAAGGATCGAGCCAAACGCCTCCCAATGGAAACCCTGTGCCCTTGTCGCATACTGCCCCCTTCTGGACTGATTTCTCCTAACACGCAAAGGCTCGAGATGTATGTTGATAAATCCATCTTTAATTCAGCTCGATTAAATGGTAACTACAGAAACCTCATGTCAGACATTACAAGTAAAATGGCACAACTAATTGAAAAAAAAAAATGACCCATTATACATTTACAAATGTACAACTTGATAAATAAATCAATACTGTCAAATTCTGATTGAGCGTCTTCTCCTAATTTCCCAATCATGAGGGAATAAAACCATGATGAAGAACAATTTAAAATCTGTACTTCATCACAGCAGAGCTCCAAAGCAGATTTGCAATTAAAGAATTTTGGCAGATTTGGCAATTGAATGTCCAATTTTCTGAATCTCTTTGGTTTGCAGACACTGATTTAATAAACCAGTCGTTTATTTGTGCAGCTTTAAAGCATCTGTAGGACCTTCTTTGGCCTAATATTTAAAGAACATGGAGTAGATGAAGCAAACTGGGACATGAAAATGACATTACAGGTTAAAATAACTAAAGGAACATTAAAAGGCAGAAGAAAGAAAGAATTATTAGTCTGTGAATTACTGTCGCTAACCAGCAGCTTTTCTCATCACATTGAACCTATAGAGCGCCAGGCACTGTGCAGCAGTAAAAAAGAACTAACAAGTAAATTACTTTTTTTATGACATAGTAATAGGAAGGGTCCTGCGTTACTGGGAAATGGAGAATTTCTTTTATGGGAAATGAAAAAGCGCCTGGAGCGAAACTAACCTGCGTCTCCAGGAAATGAGCGGCTGGAGCTGAGACCCTGACCAGACATTCTGGTTTGACCCCCACCCATCTGCAGATGGGACTCGTACCTCATCCTGCGGTGGATCTACGCCGAGAGTCGACGCAGAAGGTTTCAGAGCTCTGCAACAATCTCCTGAGCGGCAAGAAGGTTTTTCAAATCTACAGAAAACGACAAAAGTGTAGCAACAAAGAGCCTCCTGCAGTTACTGATACAAAGCAAACAAACAGAGGAACCGACGGTAAAAGCTGTAAAAATATACACAATATTATGCAAATATATTAAAGCACATCAGAAAAGGTCTTTCCTGTCAGAATAGTTGGGTTCCACGCTCGATCAGACCTGCTGAGTTCAAACGAGCTACGTCATGTGTCTCATTTACGTGGGCTCATTTCTGAAAGCATCAAAAGGGGGTTTGACTGATTTAAACAGTAAAGTTCTTGTTCAGTCTCAAAGAGGGAGGACAGTCAGACAGGAGGTCCAGACTCTCCTCAGCCTGCTTCCTGTTGGTCTACAGAGCCCTGGGGAGGCCAGGGTTAACGTCCACCTCGGCCCAAGTGCAACGTGGGGAAGCCTGAGCAGCTCTAGTGTCTCTTCATGGACGACACCTTCTTCTTCCTGGCTGCCAGCATCTCGTAGAAGGGGTCCCTGCTAATGGCCGCTCTGTGGGGTTCAAACAGGGAGGCGTGAGACGGAGAATAATCAGGTTCTTTCAGTCGCGGAAATATTTCAGAGACACTGATCAGCCTGGCCATCAGGCTACAAACTTACTTGATGCTGTTCATCCATTCCTCCTTCTCTTCAGCGGTTTGGGCAGAGATGCGGTAGAAGGTGTGGTTGCCCTCCACTACCCGTCCATCAGCTTCCGTCTTGCACGCTTTTATCACCTGGTCTTTGTTGTCGGGAATGAAAAGCTCAAAGCAGTTCTGGCGGGGTGGAGTAGACGGAGGATAAAAAAAGTGTCCCCTGGCCTGGCAGTTCACACTCTCACCAGCAGACGGCGCTGTACTTACAGGTTTCTTATCCTCCACTTCTTTGACGCTCAGGTTCTCCAATGGGATGATCCCCCTGGGCTCTTTGTCCTGGACACAAAACGACAGCTCAGTGCTGCAGGCGTTGCTTGGTTGCCGTGACAACCCAAGCAGCACTCACCGTGGTGTACTCAAAGTAGTAGAGACAGTTGTCGGTGAGGATGAACCACCTCCTCTTCCAGGTCTTGACCCGTCCGCCTGCGGAGCACAGAGCACGCATCAGAGCAGCTCAGCCAGGAAAGCGGAGAGAAACGAGCACCCAAGGACCAGATCGAGCAGCGGCAGACAGACAGATGCATGGCAGACAGACAGAGACAAACAGATGCTGGCTCTACGGCCCCTTTCACCAGAGTATCTGCTGCACAGATCAACAAGCATCACGGCTGGAACTATTCTCACAATGAAAAGATGCCATGAGCAGGAATCACGTGTCCTGCAGACTCCTGCAAACCTTTCTGATTTGTTAAATTTAACATGATAAAGACTCAAACTCACTAAACCTCCATCCAAAGGAAAGAGCGACTGACGGTTACTCTTATGCTCAGAGGGGACTTTCTGTTAACTCGCTGATATGCAAGTGATCTCTGAGCCCCCGTTTGTCACCCATGCTTCCTCTGAGGGGGGAACCTGATCACACAAGCAGATGGCAGACTCTCTTTGGGAGGATGGGATGCCAACAAACTGAGGGGGGTGAGGAAGCCTGGAGCAACGCTCTGCATCCCAGACTTGAATTTCCTGTCTTGGCTTTGTTAAGTCACTTCATAGTCAATGTCAGGAGCCCCCAAAGCGCCCCCAAAACCTCCAGCCTGGTTGGGACGCCTCAATCCCATCACCACCAGTGTTAGTAGGTGCACGGTGACGCTCGTCTACCAAGAGAGAAGAGGCTACAAAGATGTTTACACACACTCCTTTTATCATATAGCAGCTTCAGGACTGTATATGATCATAACACAAACATTATCATCGCTCCAGCAGGCGTCTGAATACGCCATCGACACGGGGGAGGCAGAGAGCCCCCCCGCTACACCTGCACCAGTCAGCGTGTTGGGACAAAAAAAGCAGGCGGACACGACGCAGGCGTGATGGCAGAATCACGAGAGCTGATTGGGTTGACGGGCTGCGATCGGCGTCAGCGTTGTCAGCTTCTGTCACGCTGAGAGAGAAAGAGAGAGGGAGAGGGAGAGGGGGAGAGAGAGAGACACGCCGCTGCAGATGTTTGGAGCGTGGATGGTGCCAGACAGAAGAGCAGTCAGGGGGAGCGTCAGAACTCAGATTTAAAGAGAAGAAATCTTCTCATGGGGAGAAATTAGCAGCTCTGGTGGGTGAAAATAGTAATTTTCTGCTCCAGACGGAAAATTAAAGATGCAGATTTTGGTCATGGTCCAGTCTGCTCCGGCCCAGCACCACAGCCAGACTCATCTGCAGATCCATTTACAGTATGAGGAGAACAAAGCTACGTTGTAGAAAAGGTGCAGTGTTCCACTTCCCTGCAGCCGGACACAAAAACAAAAGAAGCCAATAGATCGACTCGCTCACGATCAATTTGGAAAGTCAAGAGAAAATTCCTTTTGTAGTGCCGGCTGCACGCCGGAAAAAAGAAAACTGCAGCTTCCAAAAAAAAAAAAAAGAAAAACAACAAACCAGATCAAAGTGAGTGGCTACCACAGCATAGAGGGAAGAGAGGCCCAGACTGTTTGTTAAAGTGGTCACAAAGCATCAGCTCCCCAAGCCCAAACACGGGGTGGCAAATGAACCCAGTGACCGCCTGTCAACCACCCACAGAGATAAAAGAGCATGGACAAACCACCGCAATGAAAGACTGAACAGACAAACAGGTTCAAATGAGTCGATGGAGTCGAGAGATTAAAAAAAAAAAAAAACAGATAAACCCTCTGTGCCAGTGTTTAAGATGAGGGAGAGAACAAAAGCATGGCGGACCACCAAAAGCACCCGAGAGCTGAAGAGATGGACTAGAGTTCGGGAAGAACAGGTGTACATACCTCCTGAGGAAAGACAACAGCCAAAATCATGGGAACAAACAAACAAACGAAGAAGAAAAGAAACAAATGAAATCAAATTAAATAAGGAGAAAATATTTCACCACACTCCTGTTAATCTGGTATTAGAGAGGCTGTAATGTACTGCTTCACAGCTTTCACTCCTGCATTCAGGGCCAACAGAGTTCAATGTGTCTGTTGTCCACTAGGGGGAGCGCTCCTGCAAAACATTACATTACAAGATAGCCTCTGTAGTTCAGTTCTGTTACTTCTAGTAAATTAGAGAACCTTCCACCCAGATTATAACATACTGATAATTTGAAGATGCTGAGAACAGTAATTCTACACTCTTTGGTTTAGCTGGTTGTAAAGATTCACAGCACTGATTTTTGATTCAGGTGACTAAGATTGGCTTAAAATAAAATTCATTGTGAATCTGTACAACAGAAAGAAATCTCAGAGAGAACAGAGGATTTAAAGTTCAGCTGCCATCCTGGAAAACATCAATAGTGATACAAGTATTTATGTGTATATACATAATGTGTATTAGCCGTAAAACCAGTATTAGCACATACCAGCAATTGAACACACCTCGTCTTTAATAATTCACAGGCTTCTACGAGCAGTGGTCCGAACGTAAGACCGCATTCATAATTCATGGAAGAGATCTTTGGATGTCTCAGGTCGACAGCGTACACATATCTATCAACATGTGTTCATTCATCCTGAGCGCACGCGCACACACACACACACACGTTACAGGGCTGACCCCAGGGGAGATGTCGGGTTTCCCTTCAGTTCCAACACGTGTGGAGCCTCTTCCAGGGGAACTCACCCAGTTTGAGCAGCCAGCCCTCTCTGTCCGGGTTGAAGAAAGTATGTGTGAGGTCGTTGCCGTCGTCCTCTGGGATCTTGAACGGCTCGTTTTTGATGCTCTCGTACAGGTTCTGGAATAAAAGCGATGGACTGTGAATAAAAAGCAAACATTCAAATAAAAGACAGAAGCAGTTTAAAGCTACAGACTCTGAGCAGATCCTCAGGCAGGTCTCCTCCATCGTTGATTCCTCTGTTCATGGAGATGAATCGCTCCACCGTCGGCTTGTCCTTCACATTTGGGTTGTGGAGGCTGGTGTTCAACATGATGATGGCGAAGGACAGGATGTAACACGTATCTGTGACACACACAGGAAGTGACCATTTCCACAAACACAAAGTGCTTTTGAACTGCTGGATGGAGTATTTAAATATGGATGCAAATTAGCTGCAGTGAAGACCGGCACTTATGGAACCACAGTCCAACTGAGAGGATGAAGAGAAGCTTCGTTAGCCAGCAGAGTGGGTGGGAGCGAAAGGCTGCGCGTGGGCAGTACGCTGCGCGTCCTCTGTGTGTGTTTGAGAAATGAACCGCAGTCAGCACGCCGCTGATACCATCACTGGCCCGTGAGGAGCTGCGAAGCTCCATACATTATTCACATCCATCTGCGTCCACGTTAGAGGCAGTCGGCCGTCTGCTGCACACACTGAGCCACACGACGTTCTGCTACGCTTCACCTCAGCAAGATATTTGTCAGCGAAACAACAGTTTCGTTCTGCAATCCTGTGACTGTTCTCTTCACGGACATTCATCACAGCTGGCGCTGAATGGTGTTGGTGGCGGGGCAGCACTAACCTGTTGACTGGAAAACGCCTGGGTTGCACTGACAGTAGCGCTGAGCAAACGCCTCCATCATGCGGTCGATCTTTTGGGCTTCTCCCGGTAATCGGAAACTCCAGAGAAACTGCCTGCGAGGGGACCGACATCGGAATTCAAGACACAAACTAGCTTTACGAATGACAAATAAGGGACCTGAAATGTGGCGAGTGGAACGGCTGTTTTGGGAAGTGTGGAGGGGCTCACCTGAGGGCCTGAACCAGGTTGAGATCAGTGAATTCATGAAGCTCCACGAAGGCATGGAGGATCTGGATGTTAAACTCATCTCTGCAAGAGAGAAAACATGACAGAGTTCCTCACCTGACTCACACGAGCTCGACCACGGTTTGTTAGACGCTGCTATTTAAAAAAAAGAAAATCTAGTTTTACTTATCCACCGTCTAATCCTCTTATGACATCATTCCTAAGCTTGCCCTTCAGGATAAACGATATGCCCTGTGGGATCATGGGAAGGGTCTCTGAGTCATAACCAGTCACCACTGATCTGGGCTGGATAAGTGACCACTCGGGTCTCAAGGCAGACCCAGCCTATTTGTACAGTAAAGAAGACTTTATACCAGTCTAAAAAACCATCCATCGTGAGACTAATGTCTTGGTTTTTGTTCCAGACAGCCAAGCCTAGCCAACATTACTACTTCCTGTATGTTGTGGTGACACTAGCAGCAGCAGTCTGAAGGGGGATTCAGGCACATGCATGCTCATCTTCCTCACGGATGAGTAAGACAATCAAAACCAGATGTGAGCTTTTGAGCAACGGGTGACTTCTTGTGAAGCTGGTCTCAATGTGGGACTAATAAAAGGCCTCTGGGAAAGGATGGGTGTGTCCTGGAGCGAGGAATGGAAAATATGCTCTGGTAATGTGACGCTTGTATCATCCACATGGATGGATGGCGTATGATTCTACAGAGAATATGAGAGGAAAGAACAACATGGTGACCTCTCTCCAAGGTAATCTCCAATGGCCGTTTTGTTGAGGCCCTCGCCCTTGTGGAGGAACTGCGCGATGTCGTCACTGGTATTCTTCAGCAAGTCGTTCTCGATCATGAACTGGATCCCCTATGGCAGAGACGGGGCACAGACGGGGCTCTGGGTTAGAGGCTGCTCATGGAAAACCAAATCAAAGGTTCTGTCTCCTACTTTTTTGGGGTCCATGTTGAATTTCTTGCGGCCCATGTTCACCTGCTTATTCCTCTGCATATTTTTCCTGGAATTACAAGAGAATTTAAATCGCATAAGTTCGCTCATTCGTCAAGGTTGAACACTGCAATGTGTACACTTAGTAACTTTCTTATTAAACATTAGTTTAATAAACATTTGTTAAAAGAGGTCGGCCTTCACTCTCTCCGAACCTGAAAGACAGCGTGTCGTTTCAGTGTTTACCATCACGCATATGGCAAAGTCTCATTTCTCACACCAAGTTATTCTGGGGTCAATGTGCCTGCCATCACCACGGTTACCTCTCCATCCCGCCCAGTGAGAGGTCAACATTACTTCTCAGTGACTTAATCACGCCGGCATTCCGCTGCCGTGAGTCAGCCTCGGTGCGAGCCTGGGTGAAACAGCTTCCATGCGCAGCGACAGCGCCCTCTTAATGAAGGATCACAGCGAACTTTGATCACAAGCAGGCGGGAACCTGTAATGAGTTTTAGATCCAGGAGAAAGTGCTCCGAGATCCTTCTGGACATGACGGGAATGTTATTCTGGAGAGTAGACTAAACAGGAGCGCTTGCTCCCCTGGGAGCAGCCATTGTCTGCTCCAGCCTATACACCCCCTGCATTATTCAAGGAGGCCCCATCATCGGGGGGGGTGGGAGGGGTGCCTGATGAAACATTTAAACTGCTTTAAAAGCACAGCCAATTTGGGGAGAGTATGTGGCGTTGGGATGACCCACATGGCTATCAAACTTGAATAACTGAAGGCTTTATTTGTTGTGTGTGTGTATGTGATAGGTGAGAAGGGTGGACCCCCCCAAACCTTACCTCTCCTCTGTGGAGCCCAGGTTCTCAATTTCACTTTTCACTTCTGCTATCTCATCCTTCAGCCGCTGCGGAGAAGACGGAGATGTGGAGCGTTAAAATGCCGCGGACCAGAGAGCGGAGTCATCATCTGTCTCTCATAAAGCAGGGCAGGGTGTGACCCACACAAACAACATGCAAAGTCAAACACACACTTTAAATAGTGGCGTCCATCTCCTCCCTGTTTACCAGCAGCACTGGGGACCACAAACCATCACTGTTCATTAACCAGTCTGAGTCTCCTTGCAGTGTTTTGATCACACTCCTCAAGCCTCTTCAGCCAGGCGGGTGCTGCTGAATCGTCTCTTAGGGTAATTCCAACGTGAACATCTGTGCTTCTGAGGCCAGAGCACATTCCTCGGATGCTTGCGTCCACAAACAAAAGTTGTCTTCATGCAGGGAAGCAAGTGGTTGTGGTATGAGGGAGGGGGGTCAGTGTACAGACCAGAGAGGGGGGGTCAAAATGAGAGGAGGTGAAGAGGGGAGGGAGATGGGCAGCATTAGCAGACCAGGCTCATAAACGAGAAGGTGTCACGTCGCGCCTCCTGTGTTTGTGTGCCGGGAATCTGGTAGATGTCTCTCCATCGGGGCCAGGCAGCCAGTGAGTGAGTGAGTGAGGGGGACAGCCAGTTTGGATTAGGCCCACGGGTCAAAGCAACAGCCCGGAACATTATCATCAGCCTCGGACGGGAATCAAACCAACCACTTTAGGGAAATTTGGCTAAGCTGATTTGAATCCCGGATCTGCGACTGAGCAAGAATCAGCTTTTTACATTTACAGGTCACACAGTCCTACTTTATCTGCTTTCAGCAGCCATATAGTGTTTTGTACGGTGTAAACACATTTAAAATAGAAACAGCCATAACCGAACCAAATTAATCACTCACTGGCAGATCTGCAGAACACAAAAACAAACAGAACTGCTGGCAGGAAATGTCACACATTCCACCTAAATTAGCTTCCCAAGGAGTCTGCTAAAGCGAACATGATATCTAAATCTGTCAAATTACTGAGCTGTTGTGTGACACAACACTGCAGTGATATTTATGTTCCTAATAAGAAAGATTATTTGAAATGATAAACGGACAGCATTTGGTAAACATTAAATATGAAGAAAAAGAAATGTAATGTGTGTCCTGTCCATCCACTTAACACACGCCTTACCTGAATGTCCTCCAGTAGCTCCTGCTTACGCCGGCGGATGTTCTCCAATTCCTGCTGCTCCTCTGGAGTGAGGTCGTCCGGCACTGTTGAAGAATCGAAGCGAAAAACGGGTTAGAACAGCAGCGGGGCAGATTTAATTCAGCTACTTTTTCATCTTGATCGCACTGCACATCCAAGCTTATCTGATATCAGAAGGTATTTCAACACAGGGGGTGAAGGCAGAACTGTCAGATCAGAGAAAAGAGCATGTGTGATTGATATTATTGATGCTTTAGCCGCAATGCTAAGCTAGCACTGCAACCTCCCAGGTAACGATGTAGTTTTATCTCTAGTCTAGAGACATTTATTAGACCTCTAGACCCCGACTCTGTCAGAAGTTACTTATCTACGTCAGGGTTTTCATCCTGAGTCTGCTCCACCTTCCATCCAGCAGCAGGGGTCAAAAGGTTAACAGCTGTGGCAGACTGGACTGAACTTCGCTAACCATTAACATGGTAATGGTTAGAGAGTGGTGGACCCCAAGGACGTGGAAAATCCTACACCCAGAATCTTGAATTCTGATAGGAAAAGGGCATCGACACAGGGTTCATCGTCAACAGAGCCCCCGCCCCACACACATCACCTACATGATGCAACTGATTAAAAATGACATCAAACACCGTCTCCTGACTCCACTTTAAATAATCCACCCATATCAAGGGCGGGAAAAGTCCCAACCATGAGATTTTTACCACGTGGGCGTCGTTTCCCAGAACACGCTGCCTCCGATGGTGCTGTCCCTTCCACTTCAGACACAGTCTGTGTGTTTGCCTCCTCTTCAGGAGCTTCCCTCCCATTTAAAAAAACACTGCAGTGGTAAGACGAGTGAAAAGAGGTGGTTTTTCAAAAACAGACAGGAAGTGGCAGTGACGGAAGGCGGACTAATGCAAAATTAACAAGAGTGGGGGAAAGCACCTGTTTGTGAAATTCAATAACATTACCCAGGCTAATTTAATCTTACCTTAATCATAAAGCACCAGCACAATGACACAAAAGCCACAATATACGGCCCTTGTAATCTGGCCTCTCCATTTACCTTCAGAGGCAACGTGACTGCAGTAATTATGCAGTCTCAAAAAGAAACAGCAGCCACCCACATGTTGCTCATTTAATGTTTGAAAAACTGATGGTTCAGGGGCGGATGGTGGGGTAACAGACACCCGGAGCAGAGGTACCTGCACTGGCACATACTTCCCACCCACACACTGATGCTCAAGGGTCTGCCCGTGCAGCCGTTCAGAGCTCAGCTGTTACATACCGGCACGTGCTCTTAAATGCATTTTGTTCTTTTTAAATGTATTTTCTCTTTTTTGTTCCCTTTTAATTAGCTTTGATCCATTTCGATAACTTTGAATTGATTTGCTTAGTGGACGGAACGTGTGTGTCCTTCTGTTAAGGAGACAGAAATGCACCTTTGGCCAAATCTGGGACAGAACAATCTGGGCTTTGTCACGCCATGCCCCGGTCCTTATTACAGCCGAGTACCTTTTAACCTAAATTCATGTCTCAAACCAGCCCAATACGTTCCTTTTGATGCTAATCTCTGTGCCCGCTCGGCTCTGAAACACCCGCTCATCCACTGCAACAAACTTTGGAACCTTTTAACTCACCACACATCTAAGTCTGAACCCTGAAGCACATTTAAGATCAACGGGTCGAGTGGTTGTGCACGAGGAGTTTCTGGATGTTGGCAGTGATGTTTGGAGAGGGCTGGGTCAGCAGAGAGGAGCAGGGAGGTGACATTGAGGGAGACACCAATTATAGCTCGCTCTCCCACAGCGGCCGAGCCCACTAATACAGCCTGATTACCAACGAAGGAGACGTCTCATCTCCATACACATCACTGAAGAACTCTCCTTGGAAAATAAGGAAATTAAAATTCTGAGTGCTTGGAGGATCTCTCAGATACCCCCTCCCTGCAGAGCTGACCCAATTCAGGGAGCTCCCCTTCAAGAAGACAGGTTGAAATAAAATTAATAAATGAGCCTCTAACACAGATTGACTCACGTTGCACAGAATAAAAGCATCCATCTACAAAAAGGAATATATTATAATATCCTGGGAAGGTTAGAGGTTAGTCCACTAGGTGCGTGAAATCAAAAAGTCAAAAAAAGGCCAGTCAACCAGTTTCTGAAACCAATCTGATCTCCGATGGTAACGCAGTCCAAAGAGAGGCAGTTACTTAAAACGTTGCTGACTGAGTCTTCTTCCCAGTTCAAACTCTGAGTCAGGCTGAGTCATAAACTGAGGAGACTAAGAAAACCAGACTGAAACGCACGTCCTCTCATTTCTCTTTTCCAGAATACTGTCCCAGAGACACGGAATCAATGGAGACGCCGGTGAATACGTCTTCAGTTTGCACCCGTGATGTGCTGACAGAGTGATGTGCAAACACATGCATCAGTGGAGTGTGTGCCAGGACATGCTCACATTTTGATGTTGTGCAAATATCCCCCCCCCCAGAGTACCGCTGGTGGCCGGAATCAATTCTTGCACAGTTCCTGAAGCATTTGTTGCTGATTTACAGTAACATGGATAGTTTGCTAGCTGAAGCCAACCCTCTGGGGGCCCGGTGGGCGCCGATCATTCGATTTTCATCGATGAGAAGCCAGGTGGAGAAGAAGCTGTCTGCTCCGTGATGAGGTTTAATGCGTTCGTCACCAAATGAACGACATACTTAGGATTGATTGTGAGCCGTGGAAAAACACACACGCACAAACTCTGGACAACAAAATGGCATTACAGCTTTTAGATCGCTCCAGATTTCAACTGGAACAACATCCCATCATTTAAAATGCAAACAGGCTCATCTTCTGATCTCTGAGACAGAATCTCATTAGTGCACTGAAGCCCAACGGAGCTCTGCTTCATGTATATTTGAAACACCTCCCAACACACACACACGCACAGCTACATAGAAGAAAGCTTAAAACAAAGCCGAAAGAAGGAATGTCTCCAAAATGGGCCTTTCTAATCTGGACAATAGCTCAGAAGAACATTTCAGCCCTGACTGAAATACAGAGTTTCCATAATCACCTAACAGTCTGAAACAGACCACCAGTAAGAGCCAGTAAAGCACCTGACCTGACCTGGTCCCGTGGTAGGAGGAGGTGAGGCAGCCTGACAAAAGCCGGCAGAAGGAGCCTGTGTTGGGCCGAGGAGGAGTGGGACGGGAAATGGCAGGAGAACAGACAGACAGTGGGTAGAGCAGTGGGACGATCACAGCTGTCCCTTTGTGAGGACATTCTTCCACCAGGCTGGGAACACAGACTGACCTCCACAGCATCCTCACATTGACTCGTGTGGCCAGCTTTCCTGCTGCTGCCTTCGAGCTTCTAGATGCAAATCTAAAGTCAAACATATACTCTGGTCATCAGCCTGCAGCACCAGGACTCAACAGTCAGTGAAGAACCACTCAACCATTCAGGCTGAAGAATGGCAGGGCAGCCTAGCACAGTCGTCACCATGGGGCCAAAAGTCAAACTGCCACAGTCAGACCTTCAGTCTTACCGTGACATCCGTCTGGCTTCACTCATGTCATCGTTGGTATTGTCTGCGTGGATAAAGTCAAGGAAAAGCGACGCAATTCCCACATGACAGCAAAGACCCAAAGCTGGGGAAACAAAGTTACACCAACCTGCTTGAAATAAATGCCTATTTGGCAAAGCTCCTTGGACTCAAAAGTGTCTCGGCTCCTTGTTAGTTAAAGAAACAGGCCCAGCGACAGCCTGGACGTCCACATCATGTGAGCTGACGGAGGGAAGGAGCCCGCTCCTCCGCTTACCCGGAGTACTTTTACTGACTGCTCCGTAGTATATGGACCAGCTCACAGCACACCAACACAGATCATGAAGGGAGGGGACAATCTGCTCACAGTCTCTCTCCCTCCACGCTTTCATTTTACTGACTCGATCTCTCTGCTTCCTGCTGCTGCCATTAACATGAAGGCTCCACCTAGTGGTCACTACTGTCTCTGCCTTTTCTGCACACACGTCCACAAAGACTGCGCGCTTGCTCGACACAAAACACCGCAAACTGATGATTATTCCATCCACCGCTGTGTTTTTCCCATGTTAATCAGTTGGTCAGGGTAAGCGGGTTGTGGAGCAGCGGTGTGAGAGTGATGGTGTGCACATCTAATTGTGTACTTGTGCGTTTTATTCTGATCTTTTGGTTTAGCCTCATTTTTTTAGAATAATGGACTTTCAGTGACATCAACACTCGTCGCAACCTGGAATAACTTGAAAACAATTAAAAAACACAACGCATCAGGTGAATGGACCTCATCTGGGTCAAACCTGGCCTTAGTCTCTGAGCCTCAGAAACCGACCAGAGTCTTCCCTGTCATGAATCATGCAAGCAGTCACACCATCATCATCACTTCTGTGCTGAGACAGAGTGTATGTCTGTTGTCAGGTACGGTCCAGCATTCAGCCCTTCAGTCTGATATTCCTGCATGTGTGTGCACTGTAAAAGGTAAAGTGTAATCCTGAAAAAGGACTGGCAATATATAAGACTATACACACACACACACATATATATATATATATACACACACATATATACACACATTTTATATATATATATATATATATATATATATACACACACACATATATAGACACACACACACACACACACACAGTACTACTTGGAAAAATTAGAATATCGTGTAAAAGTTGTTTTATTCAGGCAATTCAACATAAAAGGTGAAACCAATACATTTTATAGACTCATTACAGATGCAAGATGCACTTTTGTATTTAAAATTCTTTTAACTGATTTCAAGCAATATTCTAATTTTCTGAGTTTTTGAATTTGAGGTTTTCTGAAGCTGCAAGTCCTAATCAGCAAAATCAAAACAAACAAGCTTGAAATATATTGATTTGCATACTATTTGTCTATATATAATATGTATATTTCACCATTACAGTTACAGAAATGCATGCACTTTTTCAGGATATTCTAATTTTCCATTCCGAGTAGTACTGTATGTATATATATATATAT